>JAODPA010146892.1:0-15329 GCA_025585075.1 Nepenthes mirabilis
TGATTTCCCTCTCCCTCTTATTTCTCCTGCGGTTTCCCTCTCCCTCTGTCAGAATTTCTCTCCCCCGTTACCTTCTCACTCTCCAAAGGACCTTGGTCTACTACAGGACAAAACACCTTGCTCATTTGCCGACCAAAGCACCTCAGTCCATTTGCCGATTAAATCACCTTGGTCAACTACAGGGTAAAGTACCTCGGCTAATTGCAGGCAGCACTTATCATTTGGTGCTTTCATTGAAATATGACAGAGGGCGTCACTACATGTTCTAAGGCGACGGAAGAATCAATCACTTTTTTGACAAAGGAAATTTCGGAGGTGGTGGCTACAGTACAGTAGCACACTGACCGATTGTTACTCTAGAGGCAACGATGGAGCAGATCTAGCTCACTCTGACCGAGCACCTTCTTCGAACCGAACGATCCGCGCTACCCATGGAAAATCTACCCTTATTACCTACACCAACCACGTTCGCCGCTTCCTCCATTGTTACTGCTCACCCTTCACCTCAAACCCTACCCATAGTCCTAGCACAGCAATCTGGCACGCCCGTCACCTCCCAAATTCGTTTGCATAAACTCAAAATTTTATTTTTCTTGGGAGAGAATGTAGTGGGCTAGTTATTCCGAATTAAGCGGTTTTTCTCCTACCATGATACATCACCAGAGTAGAAATTGACTATCACAGCTTTCTACATGTTTGGCGATGCCTTCCAATAGTATCAATGGATGCATGCCACACATCAATTGGCGACTTAGGAGCTCTTTTCCAGGGCTCTTGAGCTCCAATTTGGCCCTTCATCTTACTTGAACCATGAAGCAATGCTATATAAGCTTCGCCAGACCACCATGGTTGTTGCATACCTAGCTGAATTCAAATCCCTCTCCACTCGAACAACAGGTCTCACTGCTGCTAATTTGTTAAATTATTTTATCTTTGAGCTCCGAGATGATATTCGAAGAGAACTTCTATTATTGAAGCCGAGTTCACTACCGGAAGCCATTGGTATGGAAAAATTAGTAGAGCAAAAAATTGAGGATGGACAATCCATTTACCAGCACAATACACTCTCCAAACCACCTTCTGCCACCGGCCCTCCTTCGCATAACACACCATCGTCTTCTAGCCATTTTTCAACGTTGCCCATAAAAAAATTGACTGCGACGGAAATGACAGCTCGTCGAGAACGCGGGTTGTGTTTTAATTGTAATGAGCGGTTCACCATTGGATATCGATGTAAAACCCCCCAGTTTCTTTGTATGATCACTGAAGAAGATGGTTCTGGCCAGCTTATGGCGAAACCTTCAGCAATTGAATTCTTGGATCCTGACCCTTCCTTAAACACTCCTCTCGAAACAGATTCCTTGCCTTTGGCTTTGGCACATCCGCCAATCACTTCTTTTCATGCCTTCGATGGCCATTTCGTGCCATCCAACTCGAGGCCACCTGGGAGGCAATTGTTAAATAATGTCTCTCCTGTAACCTTGAGGGCAAGGTTTTTTTGAAAGGAACAGTAATGTTACAGACGAGTACTGATTATGTTAAAAAAATTTTTACGCCTGATTATACGTCATTGGCTGTTGTTAGTCATAACTGCCCCACACATGCACTGTTCATAGCAGTAGAGTTTGTTATGCATTTATTATCAGTCCTTACCACGTAGGCTTTAGCATTCATGTATAAATCCAGCTACTGTGTTGGGTAAAGAGGAGGAAGAAGAAATATTATTGTCTGCTACTCCGCTCTTGTCTCTTTCTCCTCTATCTCTTTTGCTCTCAATCTCTCCCAAACCCCTCTAATTTTCCTCTCCCTCTTATTTCTCCTCTGATTTTCCTCTCCCTCCGTCAGAATTTCCCTCCCCTGTTACCTTCTCACTCTCCAAAGGATCTCGGTCCACTACAGGGCAAAACACCTCAGTCATCTGCCGGCCAAAGCACCTCAGTCCATTTGCTGATTAAATCACCTTGGTCAACTATAGGGTAAAGTACCTCGGCTAATTGCAGGCAGCACATATCATTCACATACACCATCGCTTTGGTCATCCCTCCACTGTTTTGTATAGAGAAATATTTAAAAGACTTTCTAATATAACATGCATTCATTTATTTTGATATACATTTTTTAATATAGATAAATGAAACAACACATCATCCAAGGATATTCCAACTCTCTTGGATGTGCTGGGCTTATTGCTGAAATGGTCCATTTTGAAAGTGTTTTGCAAAATTGTATCATTCTCTTGGCTAAGGTGAACCATTTTGGCACTTTTTCCTAACTCAATCAAATTCTTTTCCCTACTTCTGTCATTTATCATAATCATTCACACAATCCTTAATTTATTTACTAAACTTTTGCTTTGGCTCGTGGATGTGCCATCGCAATGAAATTGTTCTCCCATCAGCAATTTCTGTAATTGAAGAAGAACTAGAATGGCCCAATGTTGATTTCAAGAGAACTATAATGACATGGGCCTAACGCCACATGGGCGGACAATGCGGGTAATGCTAATCACAGTCATGTGCAGACACCTATATCATGACTATCGCAGAATTCATCAAAGATACTTTCATTGAGAGGGAAAGAATGGATCAAATGGAAGAATCGAAGAGGTGAGCTGAGTAAAAGGTTTGGATGCAAACTTTGTAATATCCCAATATTTTAAATTGGACGATTTGGACTAATATAAATAGAAATAATTACTTATAAAATTACATTATACAGATAAAGTCCTATAAAATTGATATTACACAGTCGAGCTTAGGCTGATTTTTCGAAGGATCAAAAGGTATCACAAAAGTGTAATCCTTCAAAGGGTGATCCGGTAATTTGAACTCAACCAATTATTCCCCACATTAAGAAACTCTATTGGATATAGGTATTATAATTTAATGTAACTTTGATGCAGTATTTAAATAAGTAAATATTAAAAGTTTGGGGAGTCATTTCATATTGTTGCGTCCCGGGCCCACGGTTGCTGTACGGATTAGGGAGCCTCCGGATTCCTTAGCGCGCGGGGGCTTCAGAAGAAGGGTCCGGTCTCCGTCTCTGTGAACCTGGATCTGCACAACACAAACAACAAACAAGAGGTCAGGGGTCCGGCAGGATTTCTCCCACCGAGGCCGCTTCGCCGCTCAGGTCAGCAAATTCCCGCAATAAACGGAAATGGTGCACGCTAAGGGGGTGCGCTGAGGAATGCTGTGTAAGCGTATGAGAGGTGCTCGTGAATGATGTGGGGAATGCAGTGAGCAGGTAGTGGAAGGCCTGGCTTCCTTGGTGCACCGCTACGGGTGGCTAATTTCCCGGCGAGCGGGTAGAGAAGAAGGAAACTGGTTTGGGTATGATTCGTTGCTGGGATCAGGGCTCAGAAAGCTGATGGAGAGGAGAATTTAGAATCAGAATCGAGGATCCAGAATCGAGAGAGAATCCTTTTCTCTGTGGGGGGTGAGGGCTCTTATAGGCCTCTCCCCGCTGGACTCTGGGCGCCAAAACGCCCGTTGCTTGGGCCATCGCGCCGCTGGTCGCTGTCGTGGACCGCCGGTCGCGCCGGTTGTCCTGTTTTCGTGGCTGGCACGCTGCTGAGCGTTGTTGACCACGCCTGATTTTTCCCCCAATAGGGATTGGTTGGCTGCCTGCAGACGGCAGCGAGAGTCGTGGGCAGACTGGCCAGGTAAGTATCCCAACACCGAAACTCTCAGCATATCCTCAAGAATTTGGATGGTACGCTCAGACTGGCCATCAATCTTGGGGTGATAAGCAGTACTGAATTTTAATTCAGTCCCCAATTCCTTATGCAAACTCTTCCAAAACCTTGAGACAAAACGGGGGTCCCTATCAAACACGATGGAGGTAAGGATTCCGTGTAGTCTCACAATTTCGTTTACATAAAGTTGTGCCAGCTTATCATGTGAATAGGTCGTCTTGATTGCCAAGAAGTGGGCTGACTTTGTCAATCAGTCAACTATAACCCAAACGGCATCATGATTTTTAGGAGTCCTTGGCAAACCCGGCACAAAATCTATAGCAATATCTTCCCATTTTCAACTTGGGATCGACATTGGTTATAACAGCCCGGACGGTTTTCTCCTTTCAGCCTTCACTTGTTGACATACGAGGCATTTCTCCACATAAGCCATAATGTCTCTCTTCATGTTCCTCCAACAAAACGTTTTTTTAAATCTTGATACATTTTGCTCGTTCCAGGGTGGATGGTATATTTAGACCGATGGGCTTCCTTTAGAATTTTCTCTTTCAATTCCTTATCATTGGGCACGTATAATCGATCTCTAAACCGCAATACTCCGTTCGTTCGGACGTTGAATTCAGCTTGGGATTTTTTACTCAAGTCGCTTGCAATTTCCATAAGGAATGGATCATTGACTTGCATCTCCTTAACTTCACTAACAATCTCCGGTTGAATTTGAAAATATGACAGGAGCATCCTATTTTCCTTAGCATAATACCGCACATCACATTGCTTCAGATATTCTAATATCTCCATTTGTTTGATTTGTAATTGGGCCACAAATCCTGACCGTCGACTTAAAGCATCTGCAACCACATTAGCCTTCCTAGGCTTATATTGTAATTCACAGTGGTAATCCTTTAAGAAGTTAAGCCACCTCCGTTGTCTCATATTAAGCTCCTTTTAGGAAAACAAATACTTCAACCTTTTGTGATCAGAATACACCAGAAAATTTTCACCGTAGATGTAATGTCTCCAAATTTTCAAGGAAAACACCACAGCTGCAAGCTCCAGATCATGGATAGGGTAGTTCTTTTCATGAACCTTTAGTTGCCTAGACCCATAAGCTATTACTTTACCGAGCTGCATTAGCACGCATCCCAAGCCTGCCTTAGAGGTATCGCAGTACACCTCATAGCCTCCTGAACATTCTGGAATTACCAACACTGGAGCAGTAGTCAGGCGATTCTTTAGCTCCTAAAAATTCCGATTACATTCTTCAGTCCACTCAAATCTGACTTCCTTCTTCAGTAGTCCAGTCAGAGGCATAGCAATTTGTGAAAAGTTCTCCACAAATTACCGGTAATAACCTGCCATGCCGAGGAAGCTTCTGACCTCGGTTACTGAAGTCGGCCTACTCCAATTAGTAACGGCCTCAACTTTCTTGGGATCCATAGAGATACCACCATCAGAAATCACATGTTCCAAGAACATTACCTTTTTCAACTAAAATTCGTATTTTTTTAACTTGGCATATAACTTTTTCTCACGGAGTACTATTCTCAGAAGGGTTTCATACTCCTCATAATTTTTGGAATAGATTAGAATATAATCGATGAAAATCACCATAAATTTATCCAGACACTGCCTGAATACCCTATTCATGAGATCCATGAAGGCAGCAGGGGCATTTGTAAGCCCAAATAGTATGACAAGAAATTCATAGTGATCGTACCTTATCCGAAAAGCGGTCTTGGCCACATCCTCCGGCTTAATCCTCAATCGATGATAACCAGACCTCAAATCGATCTTTTAGAACACCCGAAATCCTTACAATTGATCAAACAAATCATCAATTTGCGGCCGAGGATATTTGTTCTTGATTGTGATTTTATTCAACTCACGATAATCGACACATAGCCGCAACGACCCATCTTTCTTTCTTACGAACAAGACTGGTGCTTCCCAAGGAGACACACTTGGCCTAATGAAACCCTTGTCTAACAGCTCATGTAATTGCAAATTTAATTCTTTTAACTCAGCCGGAGCCATTCTATAAGGGGTTTTAGAAATTGGACTGACATCAGAAATAATAGAAATTTCAAACTCAATTTTTCGATGTGGAGGTAATCCAAGTAACTCCTCAGGAAATACATCCTCAAATTCGCAGACGACTTGGATGTCATTAGCGGGCACCTTGTGTCTCCCAGTAGTGCAGGCATAAGCTAAGTAAGCTTTATATCCGCTTCTCACCAGATGTTTAGCATGTAAGGCCGAGATTATTACAGGTATATCCTTTTTCTTAATGCCTTGGATGAAAAAGGCTTCCATCCCGGGGATGTTAAAATAAACCTTCTTCTTAAAGCAATCAATGGTGGCATAAGCTAAGTAAGCTTTATATCCGCTTCTCACCAGATGTTTAGCATATAAGGCCGAGATTATTACAGGCATATCCTTTTTCTTATTGCCTTGGATGAAAAAGGCTTCCATCCCGGGGATGTTAAAATAAACCTTCTTCTTAAAGCAATCAATGGTGGCATAAGCTAAGTAAGCTTTATATCCGCTTCTCACCAGATGTTTAGCATGTAAGGCCGAGATTATTACAGGCATATCCTTTTTCTTAATACCTTAGATGAAAAAGGCTTCCATCCCAGGGATGTTAAAATAAACTTTCTTCTTAAAGCAATCAATGGTGGCATGGTTCTTGGCCAGCCAATCCATCCCTAGAATTACGTCAAAACCACCCATATCAAGTAATACCAAATCCACAATCAAACATTTTCCATCTACTTCCATCACGCATCCAGGGTATATAATATCAGTAACAATGGAAAATCCAGTGGGGGTGCATACCGATAATTCATAATTTAATAAGCAATGGGCAGTATCAATATGGTATGCAAACCTTGGAGAAATAAAAGAGTGAGTAGACCTTAAGTCAAACAAGATGGATGCAGGAACGCCGCAAACAGAAAGGGTACCTTCCACGACATTAGGCGATGCCTCTAGTTCCTCGATAGCTACTGCGAAGGCCTTAGCTGGAATAGAAGGCTTTCCTCCCTCTAGTCTCGGGCAATCCTTGATCAGATGGCCTTACTGCCCGTATTTGTAACAAGCTCCCGTCATTTGGCGGCACTCCTACCCCGAATGTATTTTCCCGCAGGATGTGCAATGCGCAACTGATGTTTTAGAATCAGACATTGACTAAACCGACACGATACTCCTCCCTTTTACCACCGTCCTCGTCCTCTTGGATGATTCAGAAGATCCTCCAGCAGATCCGATACTGACGTTAGTTCGACTGGCTGCCCTCTTTGCGAAAAATCTCTCCGTCTCTAATTCTCTCTCGTATATGACTACTCGGTCTAGTATGTCGGCATACGTCTCGAGCTTCAAGGTGGACAGTTGCTTCCGGATATCATCCCGTAGTCCCTGCTGAAATTTCTTTGCCTTTCTCAGTTCGTCTTCTATATAATAAGACAAAAATTTGGACAACTCAGTAAATTTAGCGTTGTACTCCGTCACAGACATACTCCATTGTCTTAACTTCAAGAACTCCATCTCATTTTGATCTCGGAGGCTGGGTGGGAAGTATTTCTCTAGAAAAATTTTCTCAAATATTTCCCAAGTGATCAGTTCATTGGGCACCCCTAGTGTCCTCTACCTCATGTCCCACCAGCTGTCTGCCTCGCCTTCCAACTTGTAGATGGCGAATGTGACCTTCTCTTAGTCCGAACACCCAATTACCGCAAATATCTTCTTCATCCTTTTTAGCTATATCTCAGCTTCTATCGGGTCAGGTTTCCCCAAGAAGCCCGGTGCGCGCTCTATTGTAAACCAATCATACGTAGTTAGAGCTAAGATAGCCGAAGCTGGCTCAGTCACAGGGATTGGCGTCATATGCCTATGCTCGACGGATTCCACTACATTGGTCATTTTTTCCATCAAATCTATATACGCGGCCTCCTGATCATAGGGCGTATTTCTGCTATTTCTTCTTCCCCTTCCACTAGCCATCCTAAAATCAAGGTAGGCACAATATTATAATCTTAGCAAAAGAAAATATCTTTCAATCCTGAAAATTTATACTTGGTCCAGAAGCCAAGTTTTTTCCTCAGGGCTCTAATTGCCTAGGTTATTCTTGGCCTACTTTTCTCAGAATTTCAGTATGAAGATTCAACCTATGCTTCCGCATCCTGATTGATTAATTCCTAAAGCATCTCACCTCTCTGATACCAGTTGTGGCAGAACATATTTTTTTAACACCGCCATTTGAAACACAGAATTACAGATGCCATCTAAAATCCATATATTTTAATCATAAAATGCATAGCGGAAGCCAATCTAACATCTTGTGAAAACATTCATATTCATTCCAAAGATTCATTTCCAAATAAGCACAAATGTCTATTACAAAAATTTATGGAGTCTAACAATTCATTACACTAATTGATTTCCCGCTGCAATCATTTAAAAGGTGCTCCTGAATCCTTCAAGTCGGCTTTGATCACTCCGTCTCGTCTGGCACAAGTTCTAAATCTCCATCTGAGGGGGGGAAATGAAAAATAATGAACCGGAGTTCAACAAGGTACATACAGATTTTTCATAAAACGTTCGTGCTGTTAATAGTTACAGATATATATATAGGATATCATGCAAAACAGTTAGGACGGTTAATGCAGGAATTAGGCAATATATATATATACATAGCATTTGGCCGAACAAAAGCAAATCGGAAAGTCAGAATAGACGGAAGGGGGCTTTAATCGAGGATAGATTGTGCACATCGCCTCACAATTACGGCAATACCTCATTATACAAAGCCCCAAGGATGGCTCTCACTTTCTCCTTGTATAAAGCCCCGAGGACGGCTCTCACTTCCTCCTTGTGCGAAGCCCCGAGGACGGCTATCACTACCTCCTTGTATAAAGCCTCGAGGATGGCTCTCACTTCGGTTATCCTCGATTATTACCTTAAGGTTCTAAGGCATGCCGGAGAACCTTATCTCCCAAAACTAGAGTCAAAACTTATCTGTCTTATTACAAAGCCGGTTTTAACTTTCGTTATAGCTGCCAATTTCAAAATAATGTGCCAGGCTGGTCTTAATTTCACATGCAAAGGTAAAACTGAACTTGATTTTATGCAAAGGGGCCGAACTTGATTTTTATGTTCAAATGATTGGTTTTGATTTCAACATGCAAGTTGGTTCCGATTTCAAACATGCAAGGGTTGGTTCCCGATTTCAACATGCAAGCCGGTTCTGATTTCAAACATGCAAAGGCCGGTTTCCAATTTCATATTCAAAGGTGGCCGGTTTCATCTTTATACAAGGGAAGACCGAACTCGATTTTTCACCAAGGGAAGGCCGAACTTGATTTATCATTCAAGGCCGAACTTGATTTATCATTCAAGACCGAACTTGATTTCAACATACAAGACCGATCTTGATTTTAACATGTAAGACCAAACTTGATTTCATGCAAGACCGAACTTAATTTCATACAAGGCTGGACTTGATTTATCATGCAAAGGGCGCCGGTTTGGATTTCATGCAAGGGCAAGGCCAAACTCCTTTTATGCTTAAGGGAAGGCCGAACCTCATTTATGCTCATGGGGAGGCCGAACTCAATTTATACTCATGGGGAGGCCGAACTTAATTTAGGCTTAAGGGAAGGCCGAACTTCAAGATTAGTGAGTCAATGTCGGGTTCAAATTACAATGCAAGGCCGATTTTAATTATTCTTTAGGGCCGATTTCAAATCAAAGAGCTTATACGTTACTTTACAAAGCCAGTCTACTTCTTCATAATTAAATGACTGGTCATCATCTGAATCATGCAATGATTAAACTTCATGCGTGTGAATATATGAAATAACTGAACAACATTAAAAATATAAACTAAAAAAGTGAGTGCACTTGCGGCATTCTTAAAAACAAACTTAAAAGAGTAACGTCTGAAGTACGCTTGCGATATTATGAAGTTAAAAACAGAGTGTACACTTGCCTGACAGCCGTTTGTTCACCTTTGCCAACTGGAAGCTTTCTCTCCTCTACTCCTTACTGTTCTTCTTCCTGGTTGTTCGTGCCAGCTTCCTTTGTCGAAGTTGAGTATTTATAGAGGAGGGGTTAGGTGGAGTAAGTGGGATAAGTCACTTGCTTCGGTACCTCTTTTCAGAGGGTAGGTGAAAGGAAGTTAGTTTACTTACTCGAGTACTTCTCCTTAGACTGTAACGAGGTAGTTTACTTACCCCATTCAGTCGATGCTTTGTTGGATTCTAACTGAACAGTAAAGTTGACTTTTAGCTTTAGTTGCTATTAATCTATTCAGGTCAACTTTTCGATCAATACTCCTTATTCTAATTGAGAAATTTTACTTGACACGTTTTATTTCTTTCATTGAAGACTGGTCAACATTTTTAACTCTAACCTTGAGCCTCTTAGGTTTTGGACCTCACAGGTTCCTTGTCTCAATCGCATAAATTCCTCATCCTTCTGAGCCTACAGGTTAGAGAGAAAGTATTTTTTTTTATGAAAAATTCTTAAACATTCCCCAAGTAATATCATCATTTGGCATTTTCAACGTTCTCTTCTTCATGGCCCACAAGCTATCGACTTCTTCTTTTAGTTTGTAGGCCGCAAAAGTGACCTTTCCTCGATCAGAGTATTGGATTACTGTAAAAATCTTCTTCATTTTCTGAATCTAAATATCTGCTTCATCCAAGAATTCAGTCGCTCTCTCTACTGTGAACTTATCATAAGCAGTCGGAACAGGATTTACTGGTGCTGGCTCTAGAGCAAGAACTAGAGCCATGTGACGTTGCTCCATTGATTCGACAATGTTCGTCATTCTCCCCAACAAGTCCAGGTATTCAATCTCTTGATCTTGGGGAATATGAGCATCATCAAGAGTACTTCTTCTATCTCTTCTACTAGCCATTTATATCCTATAGCCAAAAATGTCACAAGGTTAATTAACCTCAAGTCATTAGATTATAGGGAGGGGTTAACGATAAATTAACACAATTTAAGAATAAACCTAAGAACTAGCACCTAAATATCCTATCTAATCCTAACTACCCTTAACCCTCCTCGACCTAAACCTGAACCTAAGATTTCACTTTAAGATCGGTTAATCCTAAGGCATCTCTTTTCTCTAATACCAGCTGTAACGAAATGGGTCATTTTTCTTTAATGACCTCCGTCAATTTATACTTAAACAAAAACTAATTAACATAAATTTCTATAGAAAATCAGATAGAGTTTCTATGATGACCCAAGTTCTAGAATACAATAATTAGGGTATAATTGAGTTAATAATGATTAAGGATTAGGTTTAGAATATAAAAAATTAAGTTCGGAAGTAGAAAGAGGAAGTTGGGCCCTGTAAGGTATTAGTTTCCAAGATATGGTTAATATGGGTGGTAAGATTTTGGATTTTCAAAATATGATAATCAAAAGGTAATTAAGTTGAAATAGGTGAATTGTGGTCAAAAGGTACGGAAAAAATCGGATTGAAAAGCTCAAAGAATCAAAATTGGCAAAATCAGGAACAGAAATTATAAATTGTGGAATGTTAACCCATAAATAAGATTCTGAGTTTTAAATTGTGATAATCATGCTTTATTAAGGTTATATAATCAAAATTACGGCCCTAGAATGTAAAAAATTAGATTAGAAGGGTTGAAATGGGTCCCGAATGGCTAAAATGTGAAGCTAGCATGTCGCCAGTCGGCACCAAGCCTGACCAACACTCAATGTGTGCTCAAGCCCAGGCTCGAGCACCGATTCAAGCATATGGGCACCTAAGGCATGCTCACCGTGCGCTCTAGCACCATTTCTAAAACCAAGCGCGCCCGATGCACGCTCGCTGTGTGCTCGAGCGCCGACTCACCGAATAAAAGCACCGCGCTTGCGTTTTCTCGGGCAGTTTTCATTTCTAGAAAAAAAAATAGAGAGAGGGAGAGGGAAGAGGAAGAGAGAGAAGGAAAGATGGAGGCCCGCGAGTCTGATTTCGTCCAAGAGACAATTAGAAATGTAATAGATTGGGTCGAGGTAAATACACTCATACTCTTCTCTTTCATTTTTGTACACTTTTGTCTTGTTTTTTTGAGTATCCTCATTTTAATACTCGATTAAATTTATATTTTGTCATTCTCAAGACCTAAGCATGCATATATGTTAATTTAGAGTCCAAATTTGTAGTTTAGGTAAAGTTTCGGATAACGTAAACCCTAACCCTTGCACCCGAGCATGAAGCCCATGGATTTTTGGGCCTTTAGCTTAATTTCGGACTAGACTATGGTTACCCATGATTTGGGCATGTAATCTTATCAATTGGATATCCGAATTTGTGGTTTGAGGTGAAAATTCGTTCGCGGAGCCCCTAACCAGCACCCGAACACCGTTTAAGCTTCGATTTGGAATTTAATGTATAAATTGACTTGGGATTATAGTTACCCATACCTTGGGTTTGATAAATTATCTATTGGATGCCTGAAATTTTGAGAATAAATCAATATTTACATTGGTGCACTATTCATATGCACTGTTCATGTGCACTGTTCACGGATACTGTTCACCTGAGAATTTCAGACGATATTTTACATAATTTTCCTATATTTAGTTACTGATCAAGTGATATGTATATTTGTACAAGTCCAATTATATAATCTAGAAGCTTCGGTATATTCAATTGTGAAGAAGAAAACCTGTGCCTGAAAGCTCCCAAAGTCATTTCGTTCTTTAACGGTAAGAACTCCTAATCTTCTCTATGCTTTTAATATTCGTATGTAAGTTAAGTTATGAAAAGACCGAAATTCACAAGTAAGACAATAAGTATATAAATAATTGGAGGGAATTTCACATTTGGGATTCTGATGGATTTGATCTCTAAGATGGAAATATTTGAAAGATAAATTATATATGTGAAATAAGTTTAGTAGATCCTCCCTCAAAAGAATAAGTAACCATAAAATTAGGACCCGGATTCAAGCTTTGATGGGTAATGTCCCCAGACATGTCACTAGAATGATAGTGGAGAGTCAAGGATTTGTCCTGACCGCATATTATAGCAGGTGATACGATGGTCATACTTTAGGTCATTACGATGGTGATTGAGGATAATTCTATTTCTGAATCTGGAAAGATTGTGCGGAGAGCCACAACTTCTGAACTTTGGCCTTTACTTGTGTTGAGTGAACACAATCTGTCTTCGATTATTCACTCCTTTGGTTGATGGGGTCTACTAGCTCGGGTCCGCAAAGATGAATAATTATGCTTAATCTACGTCGTAAAGAAAATAAGAACAATAAAGAAGTAAATTGCTCCCCAAGTATGTCTATTCTGGTTTGGTTTATGCATATATTCCATGTTCATATATCTTTCTTTTGTTTAGTTCTATTATCATTGTTCAATACTTTGTTATGATATACTTTTTGGGCTGTTAACTCACTCTTGTTTCTTCTTTCTTTCAAATGAGAGTTACGAGTTGATACCCGATTAGTTAAAATAAGGCGGGAGATAAACTAAAGAGATCAACTAGATTCTGAGAACTTGTAGTTTTGTATATGTTTAATGTAATAGAATGAAAATAGTTAACTTTTACTACTGATTTACTAAAGAGATCAACGAGTTGATACCCGATTTATATTGTATAATGAAATGTGGCATGATATGTTTTGTATTATTGTAAACTTTGTTATGCTTCCGCAGGTGGTTGATGTATTTAGTTTTACTACCGCTATTACTTGATTATCAATTTGTTTAGACCTAAATGACATCAATGTGGCAGTTGTGAATACTATATTGGAGCCATGGATGATATGGTATTTATCAAAGCTGTGTATGTATTGTGTTGAATGTTAAAGTCTGAGGATTTATATGTTTGTACAGGTTTTAATTAAGCAAATTATATAAATGATTTTTAGTCCAATTACAAAGGAAACTCTGCCAAAATTTCTACAGAATTCAACGTTTTAAAATTTTTGGTATTAGTTTTGTTTGTTTGTTGACGAAGATTATTAGAGAAAAATAATCTATTCCATCACAGTTTTCTCTAAAATTGAACAAAAATCCAACACAAATAACCTAAAATTTATACAACCTGGGCAAGCGTCCATAGAAAAGACTTCAACAGATATTCATAACACAACATAGGAACATTCAAACACCGTATATATCCATGGCTCTAACACAACACATCCTATCCACTATTTTGAATTTAAACAAGAGATGCTATCTTGGAACCTGTACAATTCCAAAATTAAAATGCGAAATCGAAACTAAATCTATAAGATAATCTTGCAGAAGCAAAAAGTAATATCTCAACATAAAACATGATATGCCATGACAATAAATACATAATTTTCATCCACAAAATTAGATATTTACATTCACTACTATCAATCTTCAAAAGTTCTTCAAGAGACTTCAGGACTCCTCAAGGCTTCTTTAACTAAGTCCTTTCTTTATTCTTACTCATCAGGTAGTAGCTCTACTATCTCATCTAAAGGGGACAAAAATAAATAGGGTAAGCCAAAACCCAACAAGGTACCATAAAAGCATGCAAGTAAAATTTTCATACAAAACATAAATACAATAGAGGAAAAGCCATGGGATTATCAAAGAATAAAAACGCATATGAAAAAGTGAGAAAAGCATTAATCATTATAAAAGCATGTCGGAAATCATAAGTCAATTTTAAACTCTACTTATTCTTTAAATTTAACTTTATTATCCGAAGGGATCAAAATTAGTAGACCCTACTAGCCGAAGGAGCAAAAAAATTGATGATAGATTGTGTTCACTCCATACAATTCAAGACTAAAGTTTAAAGGTTCTCATTTCCCAAAATTCAAAGTTCAAAAGTTTCTATCCTCCCAATTTAACACCCAAGGGAGAGGTGGACCACGTATTACTCCATGGACGGAGCTATCCTTAATTACCATGATAACGTTCTAAGGCATGTCGGAGAACCTTACCTGACTGTACAACAGTTCTAGGTCCAATTTCTTACTAATTTACTTAACTAAAGGTATCCTTGTTCTTATTTCCTTAATCTTAACACATCATACTCTAAAGGCCAATCAAACTCTTATAAATAATCCTTCAGATAGTTCTGAATACTTTCAGAGATTTTTAACAGTATAGCTTTTTATAAAATCTTGAATAAAAATCATCTAGCAAGCTTAACAATATGTCAAATAACATGTCCATCACATTTCTCAAAATTTTAGAACCAAACATACCCAAATTTTTGAGTTAGGGTTTGAGGTAAACCATCCAAATATAAATCGAACACAAAACATGAGCCAAACAACAAAATCGAAGTCACAATTCATAATAATCATGCATAAATACAAAATCTAGCCGTAAAATCATAAGAAACATGCATTATTTGTAACAAAACTTAGGCGACGAGGGTTTTAGAATATAAATGTCAAAGTATAGATATTAAAAAGCTAGAAAAATAAAAAATGATGTTCGGAGTTCACTTGCCTTAGCCCATTCTACAGTTTTTCTTACTCTAATCCAATCGAAACTGACCGAAATCTCCTTCTCATTCCCTTTTCTTCTCTTTCTCCCTTTGCTACTCTACTTTTGTGCCCTGGGTTTCTCTCCCCTTCCTCTTTTAAAATGAAAACGAAATCAG
>JAODPA010146893.1:0-33557 GCA_025585075.1 Nepenthes mirabilis
TTTTATTTATCAATAATAGTTATTTTAATTTTGATGGGTCTAACTATACTGTGGATTGTCCTAAGTCCAAATCAGGCCTATCCACGGAATAAAGCTCCACGAGGATCAAAATCCAGAAGGCCTAAATGGTAGGCCGAGACACGATAATGCACATTGGGCCGCTGGAAACAGAAACCGGCCAAACTTAGCAGGTAGCCCCTGCAACGCAACCACTCACAACGGATGACCCCTCCAACCAAAAAGCGATAGCCTAACTAGCGTAAAAGCTGCCAACGCAGACACCTACCATTGGTGGCCGTAGTCAATGATCAGAAAAGACGTTGCTGCCAGACCACTGCCCCCACCGGTATGGCTCGACGAATCACCAATCGAAATGGACAGGACGATGTCAGTAAGGACCATACGCGGTCGTACCACCACCGTAAGACAACAACTGATACGTCAGGCGCGACTATCATTGAGACAGGCTAACGAATCCTGGCCAGACACCTGTCGTCAACTTTGGCGCCAATGCTATCTCTACGAAATATTACAAATTCCCTGCGCCATCACAGAATAAGAGGACCCCAAATCGGTATACAACAGATCAAAAAGAACCAAACTCTCTTTGGATCACACAGCTCTTTCTCCCTTTTCGATTTTCAAAGTCACTTCCTGTCGAGCGATCACCCAAACCTAGTCCTCCATCGGCTTTAGAAGCCGCTTTCCGTTGAGTGCACCACTGGAGCCTAACCCTTTGTTAACTCTCAAACTAACTCCCCGTTGAGTGCATTCACGTAGCCTAGTCCCCCACAAACCTCAATTTTTCCCACACAAGTGCATTATCACATTTTCTTTCCTCCTCCTTGCATCATTATTTTCGTTGAGAAAGATTTCTAATTTAAATATCAGATGATAAATCGAGGAGTAAATCCCGCAAATCCTCTAACCTCTTATTCATTGTTTGTAGTACGTAGGGCACAAATTAGTGGAGATAGAGACTCTACCTGCTTGAGTTTGACTCGACGCAAAAAATCCAATGACTCGCTAATTTATACAATCCAAATCCAAGGATACAACATTGGCACCGTCTTTGGGAACGACTTAAAAGTTTCTCCACCAACCACTGCATTCACATTCCAAACGAGAAGATGGTCAACACCAGAATGTAAGTTAGCTTGTCGACAAGGAATACAGCCCCCCATGGCAACAACCTCTCAGTGGGTAACCAGGTGGGCGAGCGACCTAAGCCCGACATGAGTGAACTCACTGCCGTGGTGAGAAAATAAAGCAGACGGGGCTCCCCCTATCACTTAGGTTTCAACCTCAAGGTGAAGGAATCGGACACAGAGGCACCCAGCCATGAAGACCCAGCAACTTGACGACGCCTAGGTCTAGGTGACCTCGAGTGGTAGAGCCCGGACGTGGCTGTAGGGCCAACCAAGTCACGAAACGTGAAAGGAAAGCTCAGAGCGGTGGAACCCTCGCGACTTTCGCAGCGATAGGAGGCCCATGATCCAAGGAGAGGCCTCGTTCAATACACAACCTCCACGGGCTAGCAATCATAGCAATCCACAGAATGGCCCGAGGACTTTAGAGCTGAGGGCCTTCCTCAACACCAAGAGGAATGCCTCCTCCCCTCGAATGGAGAAGAAGGTAGAGAAAATCTAGCAGCATGTATTCATGGGGGATGCTGGCCAACAATCCCTTGATCTAAGGAGATTACTGTCCACAATGGATATCCAGACGCAATCACTCCCACTCAAGTTTAAAATGTCAACCATGGATACGTACGATGAGAGTAATGACATGATAGACCACCTGGACTACTTCCGTACACTACTGACTTTCCAAGGCCCAGGTGAGGCTGCCATGTGCCAATGTTTTCCCTTGACTCTCAAGGGAGATGCCTGAATCTGGTTATACGGTTTAGAGCCGAAATTGATTCGGTCATTCAATGAACTTGCCGGCTGCTTCATTTGCTAATTTGCCTCCAATTGAAGGGAGGAGAAGCAATCGTAGAACCTCGTCTGCCTCCGACAAAAGCGAAGGCCTATAAAATACTCAAACTCTCTAACGAGGTGAAACTGAATGCCTCCATTGCCATGCTGGAGCCAGGAGAGTTCTTCAAGCACCAAACTCACCAGCGTCCTCAGACCTTTAGAAAAGCTGAAACCATTGCCCAGGTCTACATAGCAGTTGAAGAGGCTAATAAGGTGAAGCATCTCGAGTGCATCAATCGACCCCCTGAGGGGCAAGCCGTCGGAAAGAAGAGGAATGGGGAAGGTAACCGCTCCCATGAACCCCGATGGCAGCCATGGTCTAAGCCGGATGTCTAAAAGGAATACAAGCCTCTGAACTTGACTCCATTAAACGACACCTGTGAAAATATACTGATCCAGATTTGGGACGTGAAGTTCCTAAAATGACACAATGCCCCAAGGAATCCAGAGGGAGGAGATCAAACGAAATACTATCACTACCATCAATCTTTGGGGCATAATACTGAAAATTATTGGACTCTATAGAAGGAGATTAAATATCTGGTTCACTGAGGACATCTAACCAGGTTTCTATGAATCCCGAGATAGGCTCCCATAGTGGTTGGAGAAGACACACAAGAGTAGTCAAGGAGTTGTGACAACCAAGCTAGCTAAAGGCAACACACCAGACCTTCTAGAGATTGCTTCCGACAGCAAGAAGTTAAGGGTAAGAATTAGGGCTGTTATCATTAATTTTAACAACAACGATATAACTCATATAATAACTCCCCATTCAAACTCCTAGTTATATCCGCTCTCATTTCGAATGGTACGATATACTTCCATTTGATATTAATCGTTATTAATAATGGAAGCTCCCAAAATTTGCTATATCTTAATACTTTCTTTAAACTTGGACTCAGAAAGATCTAAATGAAGCCAATTGAGGGACCGCAATACGGTCTGGACAATGAGCCAGTGCCTTTACAGAGAGCCGTCCAACCGGAGGTTGAGTTAGGGACGTACTCACAAATGGCCTCTAGGATGCTCACGTTCGTTGTAGTGGATCTTCCCTTGGTTTACAATGCAATCCTGAGACGATATTGCCTGACTGTATTCAGAGCAGTGA
Organism: Nepenthes mirabilis; assembly: GCA_025585075.1. Taxonomy (NCBI): domain Eukaryota; kingdom Viridiplantae; phylum Streptophyta; class Magnoliopsida; order Caryophyllales; family Nepenthaceae; genus Nepenthes; species Nepenthes mirabilis. The sequence goes on from JAODPA010146893.1 coordinate 3,091, forward strand.
CGTCGGTCACCCACTTGAAAATGAAAATTTTGACCCCGTGCAACGTTTAAGAGGTCCTAGGTGACCAAATAACCAGCCAAACATGTTATCCATCTCAGATCACACAAGTAACTCCTGAACCGCGGGTCGAAGACCTTGACTTCCGTGACGAAACCTGACCAAGTTGCCTTAGACTCCAGCGAATCCGAGAAGTGTGTGCAAATTAGCAGTTCCCTGCTCGGTCCCCTTCACTATTGGCTCATAACCCTCCTCAAGTAGAATTCTGATGTCTTTACGTGGATGCCCACGGACATGTAGGGGATAACGATTAGAGTAATTGTCCACAAGTTGAGCATCAATTTCAATCATAAATCCATCCGACAGAAGTGTAGAAATCACTCCATCGAGAAACTAATCGCCATCCAAGAGGAAGCAAAAAAGTTGCTCGACACAGAGATCATCAGGGAGGTACAGTCCCAAACTGGTTGTTCAATGTGGCCCTTGTCAAGAAGAGTAATGGAAAGTGACGAATGTGTATCGACTTTACCGACGTGAATGAAGCCTGCCCAAAGGACAACTTCTCTTTCCTAAAGATCGACTTGCTAGTGAACTCCATGTTAGGCCATGAATAATTGATCGGCTAGGGAACCTACTACTACAAGGCTATACCCTTCTATCTGAAGAACGGCCGGACGACTTACTAGTATCTCGTGAATGAGATGTTCGAAGCTCAAATCAGTCGGAACATTGAGGAGTACATAGACGACACGGTCATCAAGAGTAAGGCCCTCGACGACCATGTTTATGACCTAAACGAGACCTTCGAAGTCCTTCGGGTGCACCAGATGAAATTCAACCCTACCAAGTGTACATTCGGTGTAACCTTAGGGAAGTTTTTAGGCTTTATCGTATCACAGTGGGGGATTGAGACAAACTCAGAGAAGATACAAGCCATTCTCGACATGCACTCGCCTTAGACGGTCAAAGAGATCCAAAAGCTAATCAGGAGGTTAGCTACTCTCTCCCGCTTCCTAACGAAAACTGCGGAGAAGTACTTGTCGTTCTTTAAGGCCTTGAGGGGAATCAAAACAACCAGCTTCCAGTGGACGGCTTCTAGGAACTTAAGGAATACCTTTCTAACCCTTCGTTCCTAACCTCCCCCCAAGAAGGCGGAAAGCTGTATCTGTATCTAACAGTTTCAAGTACAGCGCTAAACTTGGTCCTCATTCAGCAATAAGATAGGGCACAACAGCCAATATATTATGTCATCAAGATCCTGATAGCCAAAAGGATTGCACTAGGCCTTATCTACTCCGTCAAAAAGTTACGTCCGTACTTTCGGGCCCACAAGATCATCATCGTGATCAATCAACATTTGAAGGGAATCTTATAGAAATTAGACATGTTTGGACAACTGATTAAATGGGCCACTACATAGGTGAGTTCAACATGGAGTTTCGATCACGAATGGCTATGAAGGGCCAGGCCATTGCAAATTTTCTCGTCGAGACCACGACCCCGATTTTTTATGCCCTAGACATCACCACTAACATGGACCGATCAGAGACCCCAATTTGGACCTTGCGCATCGATGGGTCATCAACGCAAGTAGGCAGTGGAATTGGTGTGGTCCTGCAAACTTTGGACAGGTCAAAGATAAAGTACTCGATAACTCTTGGATTCTCAGCCACCAACAACGTGGCTGAATACGAAGTGCAGCTTACCAGAATACAGCTAGTGAAGGAATACTTCGCCAAAGCCCTAATCGTATACAGTGATTCGGAGTTGGTCGTGAACTAGTTCTATGGGAACTTCAAGGCAACAAACCCCTTACTTGTGAGATACCTTGCTAGAGCGAAGGGACTAGCCTAAGCATTCGACAAGGTCAAAATGACCCACTTCTTGAGGGAGGAGAACTCGAAGGCGAACTAACTGGCAAAGGCAGTAACGACCGAAAATCTGGAGCAGTACGCTAGAGACATACGAGAAGTCCTAGTGATACCGAGTATCGACAACCCCGAGCTCGAGGGGTTGTAAGTGGCCGATGGCAAACATTGGATGATCCCATACACGAAGTATCTCACCGATGACCTCCTACTAGATAATCCAGTAGAGGCTAAGCGTATAACAAGGATGGTCGGCTGGTACACCATCGTGGACAAGGGTTATACCGTTGCGGGTACTCAAACCCCTTCATGAGGTGTCTCACGCCACAGGAAGCCAACTACGTGCTAGGCGAGGTGCACATCTACATTTGCCGGTTGTACATTGGCGGCAAGAACCTCACATTCAAGATTATGCAACAGGGTTTCTACTGGCCCTCGATAAAGCATGACGCCATGGATTTTGTCAAAATGTGCGAAAATTGCCAAATCCACTAGAACATGACTCACCAATCGCACACGGAGCTACAAGCCTTGTAAGTGCCCTGGCTGTTTGCATAATGGGGGCTCAACATACTTGACCCATTACCCATAACATCCGAGTAGAGAAAATTTGTCATAGTTGGTATCAATTACTTCACCAAGTGGGTCGAGGCGACTGCACTGGCATGGATCATCAAACAAAACGTGACAGAGTTCGTTTGCCAAAGCATCATGTGCCAGTTTGGGATTCCCGAGGTAATCGTGACTAACAACGGGACCCAATTTACCGATAAGCGATTCACTAAGTGCTACAAGAGGCTGCGGGTTAGGCTGGTTTACACTTTTGTCGCTTATCCGTAAATCAACAGACAAGTAGAAGTAACAAACTGAATGCTACTGCATGGGTTAAAGAAAAAGCTGGAAGATGCTAGGGGATCCTGGGCGGACGAGTTGCCGTTCATGCTATGGTCATACCAAATGACACCAAGCGAATCAACTCGTGAGACACTCTTCAATCTCTATTATGGGACGAAGGCAATTATTCCGATCAAAGTTAAGCTGTCTAGCCTTTGGGTCAAGTGTTTTGACCTGACCAGCAACTCCCAAAGACTTAGGAGACACTTCAACTTGCTTGAGAAAGCTCAGCATGCAGCACACCTAAGGATGGCAGCCAACCAACAATGTATTGCGCCATACTATAACAAAAGGGTAAAGGTTCGTCAATTTGATGTGAAAGATTTAGCCCTACGAAACGTAGAGGCAACGAAAAAAATCATCCATCAAAAAAAACTCTCCCCGAATTGGGAGGGATGGTTTCTTATCTCAACAATCTTCTGGAATGGAGCGTACAAGCTACGCACTCATGATGGTAAATTGGTCCCAAGGACTTGGAATGCCACCTACCTTAAAAAATATTACTAATAAGCCTCAGTCCTGCCCAGGTAAGGTTGGTATGTATCATCACGAATGCTTGTAAATGTATCATGTTACACTTAATGAAATTATTGTTTGCTCATGTGCACCTACTCAAGTGAATGCATGCTTACATAACACTACATAAAATTAGATGACCAAAACTACCCATAAGTCGGGTAAATTCACATTTATCTGTTACAAAACATTAGCCACGTACCGAGCAACCCATAGATGGTCAAATTTGAACCTCGGTTCCAGCAATCGAGTGGCCTAGAGATGATTGAATTTGAACTTCGATCCCACACCGAACAACCCATAGGCAGTTGAATTTGAACCTCAATTTTGTCACAGAACAGCCCATTTGCGATCGAACACCCAGGCTTGGGGGCTCTTGGATCACCCCACCAAGCGGCCATCAAAACCTCTCTCCGACGGAGAAGAGTACTATCAATCGACGACATTCGGCGGATTAGAACCAAGCGCGCATAAGCTACGACTTCCTTTGACAGGACCGAGCACCAATACGGTAATGCGTGGGCGATGGCCTATGATTCCGTCGGGGCCCAGCAGCTATGGCCATGAAACCCAGCCGGCCCTAGTAAGGCTCACCCAAGAGCGTGCAACAAAGTCCCACTCATGGGATAGAGCACCCTGTAGAATCAAAGTACCGCAGCATTCCCTCAAGGGAACAAGCACAAACGAGCAAACACGCCCATGATAAACGCTTAATTGGCAAAACAAAGGAAAGCAATTTTGCATGAAAATATAAATAAGCAACAACAAAGATCTCAACGATTTGTCTGATTTTATTAAAAGGATCAAAAGTACACAAAGGGCCATCCGCCCAAGAAGAATACAAAATTGGTCTATTGCCCGGAGGAAGAATGATTTGGAGGCTGAGGACTCCCTTGCGAGTGAGATGAAGGCCCGTCGGTATCATAAGAAGACTCTAGCAGATCCGACTACCACCGAACGCTGGCATTCCTCAAGTGGAAAAATAAAATTAAAAAGCCAGGAGCCACTAGATCCGCAATGTGGCAACACAGGTTGATGCCGATCTAGTGCCTGTGCTCCAAGGTTCCCCCGATCTCATCCTAGTGGAGGGAGGTCAAAAGCTCCCTCTCGTGCTAGAGGTTCTCGTCCCAAAGGCAGGCGTAGTCCCGCTCTAGCTCGTGCAGCGAATCCTCAAGGAAGGAGATCCTCACCCTAGCTTTAGACAGCTCTCGCTTGGAACGAGAGGCTTGCTCTACGGCAACTCTGAGCTCCTTTGGTTTGACGTGAGCCAAGGCCAGGCAATCAGTGAAGGCTGCCAATTGGAGGATCCTCTCCTATAGTTGGGACCAAAAATTAACCAGTTAAAATAACGACAATAGTAAATAAAAGAAATAAGATGGTACACAAGAAACCTCCTCAGCGAGAGATGGCCCCTTCGAAGGCGGGCAACTTGATGCAGGCTCTTTCGAAGCCAAGGTCTCCACAACGTCATTGCACTCCTCCAAAATCACTGGCACAAGGGGCTCAGGGCGAGGCTCCTCGGTGACCTCCTCAACTCCCTCCTCAGTCACGTCGATAGCAGGCTCGACCTCTAGCTCTCCTTGGGTCTCAAGCTTTGAGGGCTTGACACAAGGTCCCTCAGTAGCCTCCACAGTCCCGGCTGCCTCAACTATCTCTAGAGCTCCAACCTCCTAAGACTCAAGGGAATGCACCTTAGAAGCCTCCGCGATCCCAACAGTCATCATCACCTCAAGGCCCTCAATAGCCATCTGGCCATCGTGAGGAGCCCCCTCATCAACTACAGTAGCAAGGCACAAGATGGGCTCCTCATGCGAGGACACCGCGGTAATGGGAATACCGTATTGAGCCAATGTAGGTGCTGGAATCAGCCCTCATGGATGCCCTCTAGCCCACCTGCGGCCAACGTGGAATGTTCGGAAGCCTCACTGCCCTTTGCCAACTCGACAACCCCAGATGCTTGGCCTGACAAAGATGCGAAAGTAGAAGCCATCCTTCTCGAAGATCTCCTTGACCATCGCAGTCGTATGCAACCGCATCTTCCCCAGAGGAGAAGGAAGAATCGGAAGAAGTATGGATGGAGGAGGTGTGCTGCCGCTTAGTTGGCGGGCCTGAAGACTCATGAATAACTAGCGACCTAGGCTTCCTCTGGGGTGCTTTAGGCAGTGCAGGGACAGCGCTAGCCACCTCAGAGTCAGGCCCCCACATGGCAATAGTGAAGGCTTTTGGGGTCAGCCAGTAGCCCCTTTCCCGTAGGGTGTTGGTGTGCATCCGGATTAGGTCTGTTAGCAGCTTCTCTAGGGCCTCCTTATGGCGCTTCGAGGACCGAGTCAGATCAATCCGCACGTTCCCCCACTCGTTTGAAAGGGCCTAGTTAGAAGGGACCGCCAATAAAAAATAATAGTCATTCTAACTCTTTATTGAATCTGGATTCGCCCCTAGTTGAGGCCAACCTCCTTAAAGAAGAAGCAAGACTTCCAGCCCTCCGATGACCCGAGGCTCGCCCCCCTCAGTTGAAACCATGTGCGAGGAACAAATAAAACCCAATCGCCCTCCTGGTTGATCCGGAGGAGCACCTTTAGAAACTGGGCATCTAGGGTGAGCCTCGTAGCGAGGAAGAAGACAAACAGAGTAACTAAATGTCGAATGGCATCCGAGTGCAGGCAAGCCACAAGGATCCCCAGGGACACTAGAATCTCATGCAGTTGCCTCTGAAGCGGAAGTTAGAGGCCAGCACGTAGGTACTCCTCATAAATGATAATAAACCCTTGAGGAGAAAAGCAAGCCGCGTCACCGACACTAGGAATTAGGAACTAGATAAAGCCAAAAAAGTAGCCCTCACCAATTAAAAGCTCCACATCCCTGTTTGGTAAGGTCAATCGAATGACGGAGACGTCTCGAGAAGCCATTCAAATGTTGTGCAAATCGGCAAGAAGTACAACAAATTGACGCAGAGGTGCTCTGAAAGTGATGGAAGAAATGGCTCTAGGGCTAGCACTTAAGTAAGCAACGACCTCGCCAGGAACGGCGTCGTTCGAGGGAAGCAAATTGGTTCACCCCTCGTAGCAGGAGTGACACGTGCCTTCACTCAAGTCACCTGTAGCGTGTCTTTTCACAAGCACAATAATGATGCCCAACGCCTCACTTCCCCATGCAGTTAATGCACTAAGATGGTTGATTGAAGTGACAGCGTATGGTGTAGTCTATGACGCTTTGACACACCTTTTTCTAAGGCCAAAAACATACGACGTGCAACCCTGGCAAGCTCGAGGCTGATTTGCCCGGTAGGCCCCTCTGCCAAGCGCTAAGAAGGCTGGCTGAGAGGCGGACCCCCAGAAGACCAAACCGCCAGTTGCTTAAACTATTAGGTCAACAAACGCCGAGCAGCCCACAATTACATACAAGCATTTTAACTATCCAAAATCGTACGAAAGAGACAGAAGACATAAGGCAAGAGATAGAGTAATATTCAGAAGTTTCATTCATTAAGTTCTTTTACAAAGTACAAAATTTACATCAACGAACTTACATGGTGAAAGAAAGAAAATAAAATATATGGAACGATGATCCGATGATGTTTCCCCAAAATTCGACTTTGGAAAGATGGACCTAGGGGAGACAGCCGCCCTAGGAAGCGCAATGCAGCCCTATTCCATGGGACTACCTCCCCGTCGCCCATCCGAACAAGAAATCGAGCATCTCATGGGATGATTGGAAATTCATTCCCTTGCGAAGAGTGGAGCGAGACACAATGCACCAGTCCCATCCTAGAAAGCATCCAAGCTCACCAACAACCTCCAAAACACACCCAGGGGTCGAGCTGCTTGATCTAAGGGGATGTGGCGTCGCTATCACCAAACAAAAAGGCCAAGCCATCGCTCCCCCAAGCCTCCCTCAGTAAGGGCCCTCTGTTAACTAGCTGGTAGAAGCGAAAGTTGGCCCGGGCCCCACTCAATATCAGCAAGGGAAAGGGAGTAATGATGGCCCTCTTATCAGACCACCCTCATTACGACATCAAAGAAGTTGAGGGAAGAGCGTCACAGCATACTTCAAGCACTTCTTCGAATCTCACAGAATTCCATCTAATCCCAGTGGGAGACAGCGAAGGACCCATGCCGGTTCTAAAATCCCACACCATTTAATTGGTATGAAGATATTCCATGGAGCAAAAAGTAAAGAACCACTCCATTTATAGTCGTCGGAGGAGATCGATGAGCTTTAAGTGAGAAGTCACGTCTGGCAGCATCAACCACCGGGACTTAGCAAGGAATTGACGCCAAGCCCTAAATCAACGCCGAGATCTTTCCAAATAGAGTAGTGAATCCTTGCATTCCCGTACAAAAAACTGTAAGGCACCTGAGAAAGGAGCACAACCCTTGGTAGCAGGCAAAGCATTGCCTTAGAAAGGGACGCATGAGCAGGCCAGCTAGAAGCGACCTATCGTCACATACCGAGGACTGATGAGGGCTAATCACCTGACATGGGAGGCTAATGATGGGTCCAACTATGCTGTGAGTTGACCCAAGTTCAAGTCAAGCCCATTCATGGAGCAAAGCTCCACGAGAACTAGAGATACACAGTAATACATGGAGTAGGCCTAAACACTGTAATACACAGTCAATCACTAGAGATAGGAATCGGTCAAGCCCGACAGGCGGTCCTACAACTCGACCAATCACAATGGAGGAACCCTCCAACTTAGTGGCAACAGCCTAACCAGTGTAAAGGTCGACGATGCAGTTGCCTATTATTGGTGGTAGTAGTCAATGGTCAGAAAAGACGCTGTTGCTGTCCGGCTGTTACCACCACCAACACAGCCCAACGAATCACCCACAAGAATGGTCAGGCCAATGTTAGCAATGACCATCCACAATCGCACCACCATCGCAATGCGACAACTGACATGTCAGTCACAACTATCGCTGAGATAGGTCGACAAATCCTGACAAGACACTTGTTGCAAGTTCTAGCGCCAACGCTATCTTTATGAAGTATTACAAATATCCTTCGCCATCATAGGAGAAAAAGGACCCCAAATTGATATACAATAGTTCAGAAAGAACCAAACTCTTTTTGGATCACACAGCTTTTGCTCCCTTTCCAATTTTCAAAGCCACTTTCCATCGAACGCACCACTAGAGCCTAACCCTCCACCAGCTTTCAAAGCCGCTCCCCGTTGCCCATTGAGCACATTCATGAAGTCTAGTCTTCCACAAACCTCGCTTTCCCTCACACAAGTCTATTAATGCATTTTCTTTCATCCTCATTATATCTTTTTATCTGTTGAAAAAGATTTTTGATTTAAGCGTCGGAAGATAAATCAGAAAATAAATTTTATCAATCCTCTGACCTATTATTCATTATTTGTGGTGTATAAGATCCAAATTAGTAGAGAAGAAGATTGAACCCAATTGAGTTCAACCAAATATGAGAGATTTAATAATTTTTTTAATTCGTATAACAGTTTAGATATAGGAATGTATTAAATTCTATATTAGGGGATTAGTATTTTCTGGATATTCAATAATCAATGTTGAAAATGTCATAAATATATATATTTTTTTGTGAATAATATCAAATGTCCTTAATTACTGTCGTTGGGCCCCACCAAATAAATAATTAATTGCCAGATCGAAATAGACCGGAGAAACTTAAAATTCATTTTGCTGATTTTCCTCCGTCTTCGTCCTTGTCCTATATAATCTGGACAGTTTTGCAGCTCTGTGACAGCAATTTCTCCGCACGAAGCAAATCTTCATCAGAACTCGTCGCCAGTGTAATTTCCTCATTTATCAAGGTGATTTCGATTAATTTTTCTTCTAATTTCACTGTTCTACATTTCTGCACCGCTTCTCGGCAAATCCCTTCTCATTGTGATTATATATCGATGTAAAAATGGAATAGAAAAAGGAAAAAAAAAAAAAAAAGCAATCTGTTCGCCGATTATATTAGTTATCATCTATTGTCAAATTTGTTTAGCAATCCGCTTGCAGAAAATCGTATGATGCTTTTATCTCCTTTTTGTTGTTGTCGATGAGGTTGGGATTATTCAGATAGTTTGGGGATTTGAGATTTGAGGGCTTGGAGTAGTTTTATTTCGCTGTTCGATTTGTAATATATTCTTTGATATTCATATCGTATGCTTGTCTCATAATCTGAAAATATCGGGAGCAAGATTATTAGAGCCAAGTATGGGATTATTGGTGTGATCATTGATCAGGAATGATTGATGACGGATGGTGTAGTGTATCAGGTGAAAGGGTATTTTCATGAAAAGGTTTTACTAGATGGACACAGGAAATCATATACTAAGGATAAGCACATTTAAGGTGGGACCTTCTCTTATCGTCATGGAGATTGAGCCCATCCGTCCATAAATCTTAACTTTTTATTTTATTTTTTTTTTTGGCTTGTTCTCCGATTTAGATGAAAGCCTCCAAGGCTCGGTTTGGATGGTGGAAATGGCCTTGGAATTCGGAATCAAATTGAAATTCCATGGCTAATTCCAATTATGTTATTTGGCAGCATACGGAATTGAAATTCCAATTTCAAGTTTCTATTCCTTGGAATTCTTGAATGGTAGAATAACATGGGATAACTTTTCACAATTTGTAGGAAAGAGTAAAAAATTATAATTTTAAAGTTAAAAATTATCTATCAATTAAATATAACTAAAATATGACGAAGGTGGATCAAATGAATAACATAACCCTGATTGTTTGGTTTGAATAGAGTTGGCTTGTTATTTTAAAAGTTACATTTAAAATAAAAGCTAATATTTGAATAAGGAGTGTTACTTAAAATATTTTAAGAATAATGTTTATGTAAAAATATTATTCTAAAATGAAANAATTTAGTATAAAATTGTGTTATTCATCAATAGAAAAATAATAAGCTGTAATTTCAATTATCATGTCCTTAACATGTTGTGTTCTCTTTTCTAGAAAATTTGTGTCGGCATATTGGTGTCATGTCATATCCATGTCTATGCTTCTTAGTTTCGTGGTTGTTCAAGTGGATGATCTCTAAGTTTTTGGTTGTGGGAAATGGAAGAAAGGAAGGGAAATAAAAATCCAGGGTCACACTTCTTTTGGTATTTTGATTGATTCTGAACTTCAACTTAATAAATTTCAAGTTTGAAATATAATTAGCTTTTTAATAATTGTCTTGATTTTAGGACGATTTAGTTGGCCAAATATGCAGAATTTGAGCGTTAATTATGCCTTTACAGTGATATAAAAGCATGGCAGAGGAGAAGATTGGGATTGCCAAAGATGTTACCGAGGTAAGTTATCTTCACAGTCGTCTATATTTCACTTCTTCACTGTTGTGCCATAGTAAACAGCTTACCACTTTTAAAATTTGTGCAGTTGATTGGAAAAACTCCTCTAGTATATCTTAACAATGTTGTGGATGGCTGTGTCGCCCGTGTGGCTGCTAAATTGGAGATGATGGAGCCATGCTCAAGTGTCAAAGATAGGTACCAAGCATGGATGAAAATATTCGTATCAGTATCAATTGTGATTATGTCAGTATCGAACATAATATGTATCGATATTTGACATATTAGACAAAAAAATTTTTGAAAAGTGTTAATTGATAGAGTTGTATCGTCTAATATATTAGCTGTAACATCAACCGCATCGATTGATATTTTAAATATCAGCTGATATATTGGCTGTATCAGTCGATGTGGAAACATATCATGATATTATCGTAGTATAGGGAAATATCGGTATCGGAGGTCCTAATACCAATACATATCAGCTGATATGTATCGTATTGGCCGATATTTATATCAATTGTACCAAGCATTCCTACCACAATGATTATGGAGATAGTATATTATGACTTAAGAGTTCGGGTTTTGTAAAATGCTATTCCGTTTTCAATTCACTTATCTGCTTTTGCACCTTATTTTGCAGGATCGGATATAGTATGATAGCTGATGCAGAGGCAAAGGGCCTCATCACCCCAGGAGAGGTTGCTTATTGCTACTTGTAGTTGAAGTATCAATGCAAATCTTTGAACAAAATGATTATATTTTTCTGTTAGTTAGGCACCATAATTGGTTGTTTATTTTAGTAACTTAAATGATTCCCACTCATGTTTGCAGAGGAAATCATGCACAGTTGTTCACATGCTTCATTTAACAGCCACTCCACTTGCTCTAACAAATTGGAATTATATATTATCTTTGCCAAGATAGGTTCAAAATCCATTTTCTTTGATCAGCAAAAGTTAATTTATCTGAAATTTACTGAAATTAGATATGTTCCCATTATGCTTTTAACCTGCAGAGTTTTATATCCTCTTTTTGTGCTTCAAGTTACGGTGCTTGGTTATCATTTTTCAGCACCTCCTGTAAAAAATTCTTAGGTCTCTCTCCCCTCAGATTTACCCAATAACAATAACAAAGCCTTAAGACCTACTAGGTGGGGCTGCTATATAAATTTGTTTTTTGTTAGTCTATTTGATTCAATGTGATATCCTTTGAGAGTACAAGTGATGATAAATTGTTTTTATCACATTATTACATGTTTTCATAGGTCCACCTATTCTTTTCTTTCCTCCAACTATAACTAACTAATATTTTCTCATTACTATTTCCTTTGGCCTATGTTTGAAGTATCCGAACTACCTTAGACGTTCTTGCTTCATTTTTTTCATTGTGACACTAATATTGGTAAAATCGCTATTTTTCTAGGCACTATTAGTCATATATGAGTTACTGCACTTTAATAATGTTCAAAACACTCTAGGGGACCTCTTTTTTTTATTTATTTATGTGATGCTTCAAAGGTAAATAGTCTTTCTGCATTGTTGAGGTAATACTGCATACATTTGAAGAGCTTATAATGTAGGAAGCCTTGGGCCACCCCTTTCAGTTCTTTTAAATATCTTCATTTATTACCTTTTGGATTAATTTCAATGATCCATCATATGCTCTATTACTGAATACGATCACCTGTTTATTCACCATGGCTTCTGTGTTTTTGCCATGGTCATCCATTGTCATAAACAACTTTCTTATGATTTATTATATGCTTTGACTTGGTTAAACAACAATCTTACAGCAATGAATTAGGTCCCAATATTTCTAGGTTTTCAGTTCTTATCTCTTATATGAGTTAGACTTTAACCCGATCTACAATGTATAAAAAACATCACATGTAGATCAAATGCAAAAAAAAAATAAGGATTGAAACACTAATCTCCCGCCATTGACACTAATATCGTTCGCTTCAATTACTGGATATTTGTCTTAGTTTCGGCGCTTCTAAACCCTTAATAACTCTCTTTGATGGTGTGCTCGTGAGAGTATTGAGCCTACTGACCCAAAACCTGAAGCCTCCTTTATCGACATATTCTCATCAAAGATGCCAAGCAGCTACCACTAAAGGTGGATGTGGATAGTGGAAGATGTGGATATCCCAAAATCAAAAAACAAGTTGAGCAATGTTGGACCAATAATGGAAAATTTAAATTCAAAAAATACAGAGGGAAATTTCAACAATACATGGTTGTCATACTCCGCTGATAGCATGTGATGATGTGCATCGTTTTGTTCAAACATTCTGTATTTTCATTAAGTTGAAAGCACTGATTCTGGATTTTTTGATACCTCAGTTATGCATAGAAAGTGTCCAAGTATATTGACAATGGATGAAAATATCAGTTGGTACGGTACATATTAGCTAATATATATCGATATTAAGGCCCACTGATACTGATATTTTCAAAACCATGACAAAATCCTAATATGTCTCCATACCGGCCAATGTGACTATATCAACTTATGGTTTTTATAAATTATTTTCCGTGCAATATATTTGATATTAATACATATTGTCCGATGTGTCCAACACCGATATAACCGCAACCGATATTAATATCGATATTTATATCCATGGCAATTTCTTATTATTTTGTATGTCATGTATCAATTGTGCTTGCAGAGTGTCTTGATTGAACCTACTAGTGGCAACACTGGCATCGGTTTAGCATTTATGGCAGCTGCCAAGGGTTACAGACTTATCATAACTATGCCTGCATCAATGAGTCTTGAGAGGAGAATTATCCTAAGGGCTTTTGGGGCTGAATTGGTCTTGACAGATCCTTCCAAGGGTATGAAAGGGGCTGTTCAAAAGGCCGAAGAGATATTATCTAAGACTCCCAACGCCTACATTCTCCAGCAGTTTGAAAATCCTGCTAATCCTAAGGTATCTGATTAGGGTTAATAAATAATAATTCTAACCATTGGATCCATTGATGCAAATATCAGCTGATATATATCGGTATTGGGGTCCTTCGATAGCGTTATTTCTTAATTCCATAGCAATATCACAACATGTTTCGATATTAGCAATATATCATGATAAACGGGCCAATATTTGACTAATATAGCCCTATTAGCTTATGATTTCTATTTTTTTTATTCTTATATATGTGATACCGATATATACTGTTTGATATTTTTAATACTGATATGGTTACAACTGATACGGATATTGATATTTTCATCCTTGATTGGATCTAATACTTATTTTGCATCTTATTACTTTCTAGATCCATTATGAAACTACTGGACCGGAGATTTGGAAAGGGTCTGGTGAAAAAGTTGATGCTCTTGTTTCTGGGATAGGAACCGGGGGTACAATTACAGGTGCAGGAAAGTATCTCAAAGAGAAAAATCCCAATATAAAGGTCAGGTTGTTAGTTTTTGCATGAATAACATTACAGAAATACACTTTTTCCTGTTGTTTTATGTCACTGTTATGAACTTTGAAGCGTTAACAGCTGCTTTTATCTTACTTTTTTCCTTTGTTGATCTATGTAGCTCTATGGTGTAGAGCCAACTGAAAGTCCAATCTTGTCCGGAGGAAAGCCTGGTGAGTTGTATAAGACATTATGTCATTTAACCTTTCATAGATCATCAGAATTATCACATTATCTCACAATTTAAAATATAAAATTAAACATTTATAATATAGATAATCCATTATCTCGTTTTACTCTTATCTCCGTCCATGAGAGTTCTTAGAATTTTTACATGGAGTGAGTTATTTTCTATTTTTTGAATTTTTTTTTAAATGGCATTCATGGGAAGTTGGTGGCCTCCACTAATTTAAAAATAAACTGTCATCATCATTATCCAGAAATCTATCCTATTTTTATCCTTAATAAAGGATGGTTAAATCTATCTTTTATAGGATTGAAAGATGACCTATTCCTTAGTTATATAAATATCATTCTTTTCATCAAAAATTGGACTAATTAAGAAAATACATTCTCTAATAAAATATAGCAAAACCGTAAGAAATCAAAATATTTAATCATTTTAATAAATTATCAAATATATGCCGAGTAATATTGTATTTATCAATTGATATCTCTTCTTGTTGGCTGCCTATTGGTGTGGTTTTATATTGGTGATCATTTATAAAAACTTAACTAAGATACTAATATGATCTCTATGACCAAAATGTGTTTGTTTTTTGCAATGCCTTTCTAAATGGCTTGTAGGAAAATTTTGTAGTGTGACCACTATGAATGATGCCACTGCTCATGAATAGAAACACTAGTTCATATTTCCTCTAAATCATCTTAATGATTGAGTCTGCTAATCTATCTAAAATAGATAGAAAATATTAGTATTGGTCGCGACTGTATCCCTGTCGAACATATCAGATGATACATATCAATATCGAATATATTGGAAAAAAAAATGTTTAAAAATCATAAGCTGATAAAGATGCATTGGCCGATATATTGCCCATACTACAATATTTTGCAATATTGTTCTGATATTGGAAAATATCAGTATCAACAGGGCTTGGTATTAATTTATATCGGCTGATATTTACATCTATTCTAAATATGAACTTCATCCATCTTTTTTCTATTTCTTGTTCCAGTCATTAAGGTGAGGTGATTCTCTGATCACGAATTTTGAATTTCATTTCAAATTAGAAAGACCTTTACCTTGTGCTAGTTGGAGTTTTGAATTAGATAGAAATCTGTTGTGCTTGCTTCTGCACTTTGCTTTTTAGGAGGGAAAGAACTCAGACCTGATCATTTTTGCTTTTTGGCTTGACACTTGGCCTTCAAAGTAGGAAAATTGTTTGGAGAAATAATAATGAACCAAGCCAGTAAAATGCATCTGAAAACATATACATAAATTTTTCATGATTGTCTACAATTTGACATTCGAGAAATTCATTCCATAAAAAAAAATAATTTTGGCTACTCTTTACTGGGTTCAGTGTCCAGTAAATGTGGCCTACTATGCATAACCAGTGGTGCCATATGCAGACATCTCATTTTACATTAGAGAATATCATTAAGAATCACTTCAATATATTATAGTTGATATGCAATACTTAGGGTTTGTGAATTCATGTACCCATCA
The DNA here is from genome assembly GCA_025585075.1 of Nepenthes mirabilis. NCBI lineage: Eukaryota > Viridiplantae > Streptophyta > Magnoliopsida > Caryophyllales > Nepenthaceae > Nepenthes > Nepenthes mirabilis. Next base: position 18,775 of record JAODPA010146893.1, read on the forward strand.
CTCTGTTAGTTGACATTAGTATGCTTGGTATAACTCCTTAGAAAAGTGACTAGCCCAACAAATGATTCCCCTTTGGCCCTTTGTCCTTGTTTAAGCCCTGGGAATAGCTTTTGTTGTTGGCGTGGATGAAACTATCCCCGTCGGTATTAATACCAACCATATCGGTATCGGATAATATGTATTGATATTGGCCAATATTCTGGTCAAATATCAGGCATATTAGCTAATATTTTTAGTATTGACCCATTATTCTATATCGTCGATATAACAACATATTGCGATATAGAAAAATATCGATATTGAAGGGCCGATATTGATACATATTAACTAATATTTTTATCTATAATTGCTAGTACTAAGCCCATTTATGTGCTTCTAAAGCTTCTACTTGAAACATTTTGCTTCTAATATGGAATGAGTTGTTGAAGTTGGTACAATTAGTAAGTTCTTCAAGGCCTACAACTATGAAGTAGCTATCTATGTTGACAAGAACATCTCAAAAGTTTGACTTATTAATTTATTTTATTAGATATGCTTCCTATATTATTATATTTTAGAGATTTCTGAAATTTTATAATTTTTATAGTATCAAGCATCCTTATAGAAAGCTATATTTTTCTTTGCTTTATTTCCTTTTTCACTAATTAGGAAATTATATTTTTTTTCTAGTTAACTTAAAAATAGGACGTCTCTACATAAGGATTCTAATTTTATTATTATTTTAGTAAATATAAATCAATGATATAACGAGTATTGTTGTTGTCTAATTCTCTATCTCCTCTGTTGCTTCTTTTTCCCTTGCCTTCTTGTCGGTCTCTTCTCACTCTCACTTTGTCGCCTTGGCCTCTTCTTCTTCTACCTTTCTCTCTTCTTCCCTCTGCTTAATTTTCCTTTTGCCATAAATATCTGATATTCATGTTGTTTTGCTTAATATATTGTTCTTTTTTGAATGTCCAAGGTCCGCATAAAATCCAAGGGATAGGTGCTGGTTTTGTCCCTGGTGTTTTGGATGTCAATAGCATTGATGAATTTGTTCAAGTAAGTCCTGAACTTTTGGATTTCATCTTCCAACTAAGTCTTGATAACTTCTAGAAATGCAAAGAAAAATTTATTATTTGTTTCATTTCATTAATGGAGGGTTGATGGAATATATGTTTGTTTATCATTAAATAGCATATGATTGTATAACACCTCTAATATTAAAAGGAAAATTTTATTGGGTTTTTTTTGACTGGTTATGCTTTATGGATTGTAATGTTAGGGATTTAAGAAACAAAATATACAAATAAGGATGTTAATATGGTTAACTGGCTATTCTTAAAAAAGAAAAAAATAAGTTTGCCATTAAGAATTTGGGAGAAGCATTTAGTAATGAAAAGACAAGGGAATGACCTTTAATGTAGTTTTGACCCTTCAAATGTGGACCAGATGATCTACATGTGATGAAAGGTGATTTACTTCATGCTAGAAGAAATTTGAAAGGGAGAGTTTGCCATTTGGTAATACAATAGGATTTAAAGTTACTTCTACTTTTAAATGATGTTTCTTGAACCTAACTGATTGATAAAAGAGAATTTATTTATATAGTTGATCCCCTCTGTCAGTCTTGAGGTTTTGTTGTTAATATTGCTCTTTCTCTTATTCTATTAAATAGAATGCAACTTAATTTGCTTAACTAGATGTTGCAAGGATCTTTCTCAAGATTTGTTGCTTGTATTTATCCACCCACAATATCAATGATGTTAAGCATATATTCCTACTTGTCCATCTAATATTTGTTTTGCAATGGAGGTGTCAAGTGAGGAAGCAATTGAAATGGCTAAGCTTCTTGCCGTGAAAGAAGGTTTGCTGGTGAGTTTCCCACCATTTCTAATTACGTATTTTCCGTTAAATTATAAGCTTGTTGATTCATTTCGTCTGGGCAAAAGGATGGCTATGAGTCATCTGCGTTACAGATTTGTCGGTTGCTTAAACCGAAGGCTCTTCAATTCCGTTTTTTTCTGGAGCAAGATTCACCAGTATGACAAACATTTTGGAATTGCTTTTTGAGGAATTGAGATTTTTCCATTACATATCCTTCTGCACCCTTATGGCTGATGTTGTAGCTCCCACTATTTTTCCACTTTCGTTATTGGGATTAACTGAAGTGAAGACATGTAACAGGTTGGAATTTCATCTGGTGCTGCAACAGCAGCTGCAATTAGGATTGCAAAAAGGCCAGAGAATGCTGGGAAGCTTTTAGTCGTAAGTTGAATTGCTGCTAACCATTTCTGCATCTTTTCTCTGCCATTGACCATTATTTGACTGCAGATCCATGGTAGGATACTTGGGTTTCCTCATTGATGTTGTTTCTGTTGTGGTGATGGATGAAAATATCAATGTCAGTATCGGTCCCGATTGTATCAATATTAAGCAACATGTATCGGTATTAGATACGTAGAAAGAAATCTTTTAAAAATTATAAACTGACAGGACTGTATTCACCTATATATTACGATATTGTCGTGGTATTGACAAATATCGGTATCGAGAGACCCAATATCGATATACACTGGGCAATATGTACATCAATTTGTGGCTGTACGTGCCACGCCCAGTTATCACCTGGACAAATAGATTGAATCTATATGTAGTACTAGTCTTTCAAACTCAGGTAAGTAAACCATATAGGTAGAGGACTAGTTCTGGGTATGATAATGCTTGTCATCTAAGAAGGATCGACACCTGTTGGAGACAAGGACACAGGACTCTCCGACACCCTGACATGTTTTTTTGAAAAAAATGGGAACATAATATATTGGAGACACATCAACTAGAACTCATAGCTTATTGATAGATCATCGTCCAAAAAATATTCACAGGAAGAACAAGTATATTTGTTTAAGCTATAAAATTGTTGTGTTATAATATATCTCACACAATCGGAAAAAAAAAATGAAATGAGGTTAGGTTGTAATTTTTTTTTTCCTCAAGTATGACATTGCTCCATTTTTTTAGGTTATGTTAAGAATCCAGTTTTTCTAAAAATTATGTTATATCTGAATGAATTCAGAATGTGTCAGAACATGTTAGAGTCAAAAATTAAAAATATATATATATTCTGACATGTGTCAAAGAGTTTAGGAAAAGTGTCAGTATTTAATACCAATCAAATGTCGGCATGCTAACATAGGAGAAGTGTTGGCAATTCTTAGATTATGATTGGCCCTAATTTTCATTCTGAAATCAACAGAACCTGAATTCGCCTAATTGGTATGGCAATACCTGTATTCCATGTTGGTTTTGGTACATCATTTTGTTTTTAGCTCTGAGGTGTCTACATAAAATACGGATCACAAATATAAATATGCAGACGTATAAATACATAGTCATGGCTCTCAGTTCATTTCTTGTATGTTTTGTTAAATTGTTCTGGTCTATGGCTTTTAATGCTCAAGAATTTGCTAAAATCACACTCAACATCAGCAATCTGCCTATGTTTGATCATGTGTGATATGATCGGATATAATAAATCCAAAATAGTTCAGCCTTTTCCCAATTACACACATAACAGGATCAGCATGCACCAAGCTGCCTTTTTGTACTTTCTGCTCATCCCAAGACTCTTTTTTAAGTGGATTAGAACAGTGGAAGTGAAGCCAGTGCAAATGAGAGATGAAAATGTGAATCCATCTAACAAATTATAAAGTATGGTTTAGTATGCAGAACTTCTCACATTAGTCTTTGAAGAGATGAAATTGTACATAGACCGGCTTTTGCACTACAAAAAGGCTGTTTTTTTGTCACATTATAGTCTTTGAAGTGGTGAAATTGTACATAAACGGGCTACTGTACTATAGAGAGGTTGTCTGTGTGATTTTAACCCGTGACTTCCAAATTATAATATAATGCCAGACATAATAGCATTGGTGTTGCTGTTGATGGTGCAGGTGATTTTCCCAAGCTTCGGTGAGCGATACCTCTCATCTGTGCTGTTTGAATCTGTGAGAAAGGAGGCCGAAAGCATGACGTTTGAGCCATGAGGAGCCTTCTAATCTCGGATCTGCCATTATTTATTTATTTTTCAAGATGACTTCAAGCATTACTCTGAACATGGAAACACTGTCTTCTGTTCTTTGTATGATGAATGAAAACAAACTATTGCTTTGCTTGTTCTGAAGTAAATTGGGTGAAGTGAAATTGTGTTAATGTCTTTAATTTAGCTGTTATAATGTGGGAATGCAAGCAAGGAAAAGCAGTGGAACAGAAGAAAAAAACTGGTGGAATATTTTATTTATATCTACAATGAAGTAAATCGATATCAACAGAAGAAACATAGATTTAGATCATGAATTATGTGTTTCATTAGGGTATAAACAGTCCAAACAAATTTTTTTTAAAAAAAATTAGCAAAAAAATTAATTGAAAAACACTTTTCCAGGATATAAATTTTTTAATACATATTTTTGTCATAATTCTTCTGACAATTATCTATATAACTCAAACATTAAAAAATATTTTTCTTGAATTTTTAATTATTGTTGTTGGTCTATAAAGACTAATAATCAGTAAATAAAAACAAAGTGAGGCAACTCAAAATCAAGTATCCATTATACAATTCTCCCATCTCGACTTTTTATTTTTTTTCTCATATTCATTTTGTGACTGTAAAAATCCTTCAAGTTGAGGTGGGAAATATTTGTGAAAACTCGACCTTTTTTAATGAGTAATGCTGCTTATTTTCACCCATATACAGCAATTTTATTATTCATTCTCTACATGCAAGGCCTATTGAAATTTGAAAAAGAAACTTAAAACAAATAAAATAAAAAATGAGTTATACATACAGAGAACGAGTTATAAAATGGTTATAGATAACATTTATTTGATAGTAACTTTTATTTTAAAATGGTAATTTTTCTTTACTTAATCATGGTGATCTCAATATGAAATTGAAGTTTTTAACTATGATGAATGAATATAATGCTAAAAAAATCCAAATTATCGACACTGATGATATGTGATAATATTATCTCAGTAGTCTTTCAATGGTATATTTTTGTTCTCTTTCTCCTTGCTTGGAAAAGTGAGCCCCAGATCCGAAATGTAACATTATATATTAAAATGATATTGCCACGACCATAGCATATGACTATCAAGTAATACTGTGACAAAACTTTCATTGATAAACGATTTTGAAAATTGGTTTTCATATCGCTCCGGTCTATAACATGGATGATAGCAATTTGGACAAAATCGACAGCGGTAGACAAAATTTTGCTCACCGGATAAGGAAAATTCCACCGTCGGTTTACTCAGTTGAAAGCAAATCTCCTCTTGAATAGAAGAAATTATCCTCCAAACAATCTTCCCTTGCCAACTTAAAAGGAAAATAGGAAAGGGGGGCGGCAGCGGTCGTCCGGATTGGCCACAAGTGCACATCCTATTCCGAAGACGGCGCCGCTCTCTACCCGAAGAAGTCCTGAAGACCTTTACCGGCGAAGATCCGATCAGAGAGCTCAGCCAAAACGGCATTAACACTGAGCAAAACCACACTAGAACCTGCAATAACGCCAAGGACGACGCCGGTAGTCCCCAACACATTCCCGAAATCCGGCCACTCAATCTCCCCGATCTCCTCCGCCACTCCGCTCCAAAACTCTCCTCCCCCGCCGCCTCTCTCTTTTCTGAACTCCAACGCCTTCTTCATCTCCTTTCCCAGATCCGACGACTCCGACCCGCCGCCTTCGCTCGCATCCTTCCCGACGGAACTCTGCTGATTGGACGGGCTCTCGGTCGTAGGCGTCTCAGTTTCGTCGCCGTTTTGAGAATCGTTCACAGTAGATCTGACTGCTCGGCGTTGGCGTCCAGTGCCTCTGTGATTTAGGTTTAGCTTGGACTGAGTGGATAGAGAGATTGTTATCGTTTTGGATTGGAGAAGGGAGGTCGAGATGCTGCTTGGACGAGAGGATTTGAGGTATCGATTCATGGAAGGCACCGGGAACGAGAGGCAGAGGTTCGATGCCATTTCGTCGATCGTTTTGAAAGTTTGATCTTCGAGGATCGGATTACTAAATATTACATATGTTAATAAATAAAATAAAATAAATCGCATAATTTTATAATTAATTAATAGCGCAAATAAAATAATATTTTTTTTATTTCTCTCGCTCTAACTCTCATCTCGAAAATACAATGATGTTGAATCAAGTAGCTGAGATTTGTTTGAACGTTTTGTTTTTCTTTTTTAATAGAACGACATTTTTTTAAAATAAAAAGATAAACGGGAGCGATTAGATTAAATCCAACTGCTACCGCACAGAGTCGTATGTGCTGTGACCAACGGCCCTGTTTTGATCCGACAAAGCTATGAGAGGAAATCAAGGTTGAACTTCATGCTTGCAACCACAAGAAATATACAACCATAAAGCACAAGATATATAGAAATGTTTTTGAAGAACACTTTAGATGTCTTAATAGTACTTTAGACAAAGTGATATTCTATCCATTCATCCATATTAACAGATCTACATAAAAAATAGATGAATAGATAGAATGTTATTTTAATATCTAGGAGGTGACCATATAAAATTTCTCTTAAAATATAACCGAACTCATTCGACAACCACACCTACTTACCGAGCTTATATCCTTAGAGGCCATTTTATTGTGCCGGAGCTTGGCCACTCGCAACTTCTAATCCATTGCCTGCAACATTAGAAACAACTACTTATAGAAGTTTAGAAATTGTGTTTAAGGAGACGTCATTTAGTCACTCTTGAGATATCGTTGACGATATGACGTTTTATCTATTCATATATAATGACATATTAATATAATAATAATAGATTAATAGATTGATGCCACGTTACTAGAAGTGTTTCGATGGTGTCCACAAAACATTTTTCAGTAATTTCATATACCATGTTGATAATACTTTAGAAAGCTGAAATAAAACCAAGTGTTCTTGTGCGAGAGAGTGAAAACACAACAAGAAAACTTCTAGGTAACGATCGATGTAAACATATAGCAAAAAAACCATTACCATCAGGATCAAAGAAGAAGACTTGCTTGGTCTTCCCGTCAGGTTGAGTCTTCTCAAAGGTCTCAATTCCTTTTTCCTGCATAAACATTATGGTCCAATAAGACTCGGAGAATTCCCAATTTGACAAATCTTTATATTCTGTTTAGTTCTATGAAAGTTTAAAACAAATAAATTTCCGTACTTTGATTGCATGGAAAATTACAATGAAAAAATATGATGAAAAAAAAAGCATCATAGTATTCATGTTTGAGTAAACTGATTTTCCTTTCATTTGCATTCTTTTCCATTTTATTCTTTTTATCAAACATCAATATATATAAACACTCACCTTTAAGCTTTGTTGGTTTACTGGTTCGGATTTCATGTAGGTGATCAATACGGGTTCTTTGCTGTTGAGATTTTGCTATCGTTTCTACTTAAAAAAAAACAAATACAGTATTTGATTAAACCGTTATTTGTTATTGCTCTTGAACAATTTATTACAGCAAGTGTTAAATCTTTGGCATAACTTTTTAATATTTTTAAGAATCTTTCCAAATTGAGTCTACAAAGTAACAATTTCATCAGGTTATTGATTTTGGATGATTGGTATACGTACAAATTTTGGATGTAGAGATTCTTTATCTTAAATGTTATCACTTATATAACATCAAATGTGATATGCAAATTCAGTGAGGGTTATGGCAAGAGCTTTAGAAAAAGATTGATCAAGGTTATGGTTCTCATATATCCAAGCCAATCAACCCCAAGTGGGAGAAACTTGACAGGATCGCTTGATAAGTCAGCAAATACCAACTCCAAGTTTTTTACTGTCTTTTTCTCCCAGGAATGTTGTTTCAAGTTCAACTCATGACAATGCCTTTTTGATCATATTATTCATTGGTCTTATTGTTCCAGTTTTGGGTGCTCTATATAGCTCTATATAAAATGTGACTATGTTCTCCCCAACCAGTTATCATACTAATTAGGAAATAATTAATATGATGTCTTCTAAAGAAACTTGTTTTATATAATCTTATTGACATAAGCCTAGCAGCACCTAGGATATCTCCAATGATTTCATAATGGATTTAGCAGACAGACAGATTGGAAAGAATCCTTAACACAATAGTAAAATTATCACCATATAATCAAGTAGTCATTGGTTTGAGTCATGAAAATGCCATCTTATATAATACAAGGTGAAACACCATACAATATAGCCAAAGTCGTCCAATCCTTTGCTGGACCTCACTGAAGCAGAAGTTTCATGAAGATGAAGAGATCATGCAAGTTTTGAAGTTCTTGGATTAAAAGGTATAATGAATGAATAAATGTCCATGGTGTATAGAAACCGAAGCTGCAGTAATACTATAAGAACAAGGTTAACTCTGTGAAAACCCCAGGTCAATTTCTGTAGAACTGCCCTATTTCATCGGAAAGAGGCAAATTAACAATCAGCTCATCTCAATTAAACCAAATCATTTTTCTTCTAGTCAGGCATTTTCCCTTATTTTCCTTCAAAGAATGTCCATTTTACCATCTAAATAATGCATTTATAATCCGCTTTTCTATCGCATAAATTGCCATTTGTTCCAATCTACCTACCTTCCACTTTTCCTTCCTATGCATCTTCTTAATTGGATTATGTAGTTTGATGCTAATAATCAACAAATGGCATTCAGAACAAGATCAACTTCAGAGCTCCATCAACAACACTATAATAGCTGTCCATTTTCATCATCAGCGTCGTGAATCAAAATATTAGTGGATATGTTTCAATATTTGGACGATCCTCATAACAGTATTTCCCAATACTAGGAAACTATTGCAATATATTTTCATCTAAATTTTACGATATACTACTAGATATGTATTGGACATTTTTTTGGCTTCATTTCATAGAAGCCCTAATCTACATATTTTGCAAAGTATAAATACGCTAGATAAAAATATTTTGGAGTATTTGATTAATGACCTAGGAGAATATCAAAATTTTGATAAAATTGATTAGACTTCTTTAAATATGTTAACAAATGATAAAAGAAAGTCAAATTTTAGAATATAACTCAGATTTAATGTCACAAGAAAACAAATTTGTTTGTCACGTCCAATACTAACACATAGTGCTCAATACGGATAATATTGGCATGATCATCACCATACTAGTGTTTTATTCCACGGACAACCCCTCTCTCTCTCTCTCTCTCTCTCTCTCTCTCTATATATATATATATATATATGCACACAAGCGTGTGCGCACATGCACAAGCACGCACACGCATGCATAATGCACCATGCTACCTTCTACACTCTGAACCTGATATTCTATTGTTTCCACTATATGGCAGATTGCAGCCAGAGCTGCTCTTCAGGCCTATCACTAGCTCTCAAATGATCATCACCTATTTGAGGATATCCTATGTAATCTCTCAGAGGGCATTCTCAATAAATAGATGTACACTTTGTTAGGACTTTTTATTGGCAAATTGTAACACTTGGTTTCCCGTTTAATTAATTTGACGTTATCAGTTTATTTTGAATTTATTTTAGATATATTAGAAATAATTGTACAATATAAATTTGTAATAAATTCGGAGAAGGAAGCTGGCTTGGCACCTGAGACACGTTTGACACATGCTCGTGCATACTTTTGGCAGATTGGATGTGCCTGAAGAGCGCCTCTAAATTGCTCGAGCCGGATTCAGGCAGATTGGTAAGTACCTGATGCGCACCTCTTGGGTGCTCAAGAGTGATTTTGGTAAATTGCTCGTGCTTGAGGTGACGATCGTGCACGACTGGGGTTTGCTACAATACTCGTGCGTCGCTTCGTCTATATGTAGACTGGCACACTGTTTTTGGGCATTTTGCACAGGAAGGAAGAGGAAGGAGAGAGAGAGAGAAAGGAAGGAAGCGAGAAGAAAAGAATAAGAGAGATCTTAAGGCATCTTTTAATCAGATTTGTCGGATCAGAGATTAAAGGCAAGTATCATTAAACCCTATCCTTGGTCTATTTTCATTTCCTTTTAGTTTTGCTTGCATTTTGTGATTTTATTGTACATATATGTTATTTTTACTTACCATATTTGATTCTTCGTGCATACATGTAGTTTCACCGGATAGTTTCAGGCTTTTGCTTGGTTTTTATCAAATATTTGAGAAGTTTAAGGATTTAAACAAAATGGGTAATAATTTTAGATTATTGGACTTATATTTGAAATATTTATAAAGGAAAGCCATGAAAACTTGTGTAAGAGTATTGCATGTGGTATTCCATTCATGTGCTTTAAGACGGGCTCTATTTTGTATTCAATTCGGTATTTGTAATTTCCCTAGAGAGGAAAGTTTTGTATTTGTACTTTTTTGAAGCGAAAGCTTTGTACTTTTCAGCTAGGAAAAAAAATTTTTTTGACTTTGTTATAGAGATCCTTCCCGATTTGGTATTTTAAGAAAACCATTGTAAGGAATTAAACGGAACTAATATAAGCAGACATCCTAATATATTCAAATAAACTTAAAAATTACACCTATCATCCACGAATGAAAAAAAAGTGACATTTATCCTCATCTATAGGGAAAATTTGTAAACAACCCACCTATGGGTGTACATAATAGTGATATGACCTGAGATTATTGAAAATATGTGTAACTCTTCCTAAAAGTCAGTCTTTTGATCTTTGATTCTCTAATTTAAGTATATTTTAGATTTTTAATGTTTTTACCTGCATTTGATTTGGATACTCGAGGTTTTAATTTGAGATTTGTAGGTTTTGACCGCCATTTGGATTTGGATATTAGACTTTGGTTAGTTTTGTACATTTGGATCGTTTGGCCTTTACTTTTGGATTATACTCTTCGCATATGAGACCCCATTTGAACATTGGTTAATTTGTCATATTGGATGTTGGACTTCGGTTCTTATGAATTTTATACATATTTTATTGATTTGTTCCTTCACTCTAATTATGGACATATTATTTTATTACACATATATTTACTAATACTTGTTGAATATTCTACTCACGTTTTCATTGTTTCTAATCCTTCCAAATTAAAGGGCTATGGATACCTTATAGGAAGCTTGGATGAAGACTCTGGTAGAGATTTTGTTTATGTTACGTGATTATTAGTTTTGTAGTTAGGTTATATTATTGTTTCGTCGTCATTGTGAAATTAGAGAAAGCTGTGTATTAGTTGATGTTCGTGTACCGTGTTATGATAGAGACATGTTTTGGATATTGTGGCATTTTGGTTTATGTTGAACGGTAGTGTAGATTATGTTGTTTCGGATTATCATTTTTCCTTACGGATATTGTAAGCAAGTTGTGACCAATTTTATTGTCCAGACGGATAGTTCAGAGTAATCCTGTGATAATTAGTATTTTTGTCTATTATTATTATTGTTATTGTTATTGTGGGTGTTGTGTAAATATTTTAACAGTTCTGAACCGGGTGCTTCATGTGTGCTCGAAGATTGCTTTGAGTAAATTTTGGCCCGGTGCCTACCGGTAGTATGACCAAATTACTAAAGATGTGTCAAATAGCCATGAGACAGAAGCTCAAACTGCAAAAAACCATAGGTGACCTGCACGAAAGATGCAATAACATGTTTGCACAATGTCGAAGCACCTCTTCTTTCGAGCGAAAATACAGCCGACTACCCACATCTCTAAAACAATTTGACTTATAATTTATTATATATAGAGAGGCTCAACTTCAGAAAACTCAAGAAAGACACAATTGTTTAGTTCCTTTGATGTAGAGAGAGCTCTACTGGTGGCCCAGATCTTCAAGACTTATGGAGAGCACCATCTTTTAGAAAGTCACTAATCCTTCAAGAGAATTTTATATTTTCATTTGATGATTTGTTTGTGAAAGCTTTTGAAATCTCTCACCTATAGCTTTTTAAACACATTACATGGTAAGCAATCCAAAGGAGGTACGTAAAATTTGGACATTGATTTTGATTGAAATCTGGAATCAGTAAAAGCAGATCCAGAACTATGCTTTGGAGGGCTGATCTAAAGAGTGAACTCTTCGGTAGGGCTAGGTGTCAAGGGGGGTTAGCTAGGAAAGTCTAGTGCTTCTTTACATACTATACGATAATTTGACTTTCTACTGAATTTTTCTTATACTGGCTTAAGGAGCTTGAATGGTTTTCTTCTCGAATTGACTTGATCTTGAGGTTTCATTTTATCAAAAAGATAGTGTACTATTTGCACTTTAGCAAACTTTTAATTATTTTGCTATGGTCGTGGTCACTGTACTCTAGGCATGCGTTAAAAGGTGTGTAAATTTGGATTTTTTTTCACACTTAACTTCCTATATTGTGCCATGAAGGAGACATCTAGATTCAATTGATGCATGACCGCTCAGCAAATCAATTTTAAGTCTTCAATTTTCTACATTCCACGATTGCCACCAAAGAGATTCACATATTTCAAGTGATGTAACAAGAATCTAGTTTTAAAAATTACACCGAAACAGTAAAAGATTTAGAAACCACAAAGCACTAACTATCCTAGCAGCTATACTATTGCAACTCCATTAATACTAGCAAGATATACCATTGTTAGATACACTACCCTTACCCTGCCACATGTGTAAAGAATAAGTTCAAATTTTATTTTAATCATAATTAATTAAATTAAAATAATTAAAATTGAGGTCAAATGAAGAAGAACATTGGATCAAAAGTCAATTTTAGACCAGACTATTGTGAGTTAATGGATGTCTGACTAGCGCCCGACATGTGTCCATGCATTTTCTGGACAAAGAGTTCACTTGACTGTCGTCTAAGCAGAACTCAAGCGCGTTTTTCTGTGCACTCGCGCACAATGCACCCTCGAGAGACGCTCAAGCACACTGAGGTAGCATACAAGGGCCTGACACGTGCCCGATGTGGCGCTTGTGAGCCACTCTGTTTGACCACGGTGCCTGATGCACCTCCAATGAATACTCGTGCGTCACTCTACTATATAAGTTATATTCAGCTGATTTTAATTATTTTTTGATAGATTTTGAGAGATGATAAAGAAATAAAAGAGAATAAGAGAGAGAAACAGAGAGAAAAAGCTAGAGAAAACAAATTAAAGTGATCTCAAGCAAGATTTTGATAATTTAAAGTTAAAGCAAGTATATCTCAAACCTTCCTTCTTTTGTTAATGTTATTTTCTCACTTCGTTGAATATTTATTATTTCAAATATTCATATATGTTATGTTTTCATAACTAGATTGTATATATTTCACATGTATATAATATCCTTCTCATTTTTCTGCAACATTAATGAAATTCATGTCNGATATTTAAAATACTTATCAATAAATCTAATATTTAGTTAATATATTGGACAACATTTCTTAATCAGTTATGATTCCCAAAATTTATTTTTCTTCCGATATATTCGATATACTAAAGTATCGGTACCGATATTTTTAAACCATGCTCCAAGTCAATCAAGTCTGAAGACACTAAGTCAATAGAACTGTAGTGTATAAATTCCAAGAAGGTTGTCCTTCTTGATCTTATCAAATTTTAATGTTATTAAGGACTAGAACTCTTCGATAAGCAACAAAAGGATAAAAGTGGCTACAAGATTCAGGTAATAGGATGGACTTTGTGGCAGGTAAAAAAAAGGTATTTTTGGAGGAAAATGACATTGATACACTTCTTGATTCTGGTGAAAACCTCCGGAGGAGAGTGCGATCAAACTATGAACTTCTAAACAAATTTCTTTCTTTTTCTCTTTTCGGCGACCTTCGTAGTTGTTCAATCCAAATAGAGCTTAAATCAATATGGACAATACATAGATTTTTGTGAAATCGCATGCGGCAGCCAAGCTCTCAGTCACAATTTTTTCAAAAATTTTGCAGTCAGCCCTCTCCCAACAAAGAAGAATGGGCAAAAATCTATTTCATACAAACTTATACCCATTTTAACAAACACCAAAAGACTATCTGGGAAACAAAAGAAACCTTCAATTCAGTAAACCAAATTCGAACAGATATAAGAGAAAAAGCAGAGAAGAGAGATATACCTTGAGAATTTGAACAAATGAGTCGAAATTGGAGACGGAGAAGCATATGTGATGGCCTCTAGGGAGATTCTTAGGGTCGGCAACAGCGGCAGTGGCACTCCACGGTCCTTCAGGAAGCATATTGTGAGGGTTCCTCTCGATAAGATGGAGAGAGAAATATGGGGATATTCTCAACCATATCACCTCAAAATCCTCATATTTGGGGCTCTCTATCTCCTCAAACCCTAATATCTGCAAGCAAACTCTCACCGCCGTTCAATTTCAATTCCCAAGAATGAGAACTAAGAAACAATTGCAAAGCAAAAAGGATTTCCTTCCTTACAAGAATCAAATCGACTCAGTGTCAGTTATTACATAACCTTCCACCTTTGCGTCAAAAAAAAAAAAAAATTCACAGGACCTCACCTCTTGGTAGAATTTTGCAAGGCGTTTGATATCTGCCGACTCCCTGGCAAAATGGTTGAGGTAAACTCCTCGCGCGACTGCCATTCTCTACTCTGCGGTGGTGCTCGGTGTGGCCCCGGTGGCTGTGTCGTCGAGTATTGTTCCGGTTTGAAGCGTTCACTTCAGCTTTATAGTAACGGAGGGAACGGTGCGGATGATGCTTGAACGCTCAACAGCTTCAAGTTTTGCCACGTAGTACCTTCGTCATTTATTTTAGTTGGCTAAGGCTTCTAATTTAATTGAAATATCCTGATTTTATCCAAAAATAAATAATTAATTAATATTAAATTTAATAATT
>JAODPA010146904.1:0-15328 GCA_025585075.1 Nepenthes mirabilis
TAAAGAATGGCGAAAATTCACTACTTAATATATCATCCGAAATTCAAATTTAAAATCTTTCTACAATAAGAGAAATGTGGAGGAACACAAAATATGTATGAATAGATGCATGTAATGAAAGATTGAGTGTTTTAGTGCGCTCGATTGGGGAGCGACTTTAAGAGATGAAAAACTGAGCTCTTGCGGATGCGCTTGTCCAGGGATTGGCTTAAAGAGATAAAAGATTGAGATCTGATGAGTGTGCCCGACTACGGGGCAATTTCGAAAAATGGGGGACTAAGTTCCGATGAATGTACCGGTTAGGGGATAGTTTCGAGAAATAAAAGATTGAGTTCCGATAAGTATACCAAATTAAGGGGTAGTTTTAAGAGATAGAAGATTGAGATCCGATATGGACGCTCATTAAACTCATATCTAGCTACTAGTTTAGGGGCTTCCTTTGTCTTACTATGGGAATCGACCTTACTGGCCAAGTGCTATGAAAGTCTAAAGCCAAAATGGTGCCTGCACAGCCACGAGACTGGATCGGAGTATTGCTCTGAAAGTCGGGGACGCATCTGTACCAGAATATCCTTCAAGCAAAATGAGAAAAGAGAGGGAGAGTATACTCTAGATGTTTGGGTATGGTTCTCGTCATTTTTCTATAGCTCCTATTTAGTTGGAAGGAGAGAAACCTTCATCTTCCCTGTAAAGGGAATGTGGCATACGTAGAGTAAAGGCTACAAAGCCTACTTTGGGGCGCACAACTGTTGGCAATTAGTCACACAGATTTGTTGAGCTATCCTGGAGATTACGGTAATTGATTGCGGTGGTCTTGGTTGTATGGGAATACTCTTTCCTTTGTCGGAGCGATTGTGAGATGAGCTATATAGCAACTGTCTTCTAAACACGTTCGCGATCTTGCACAATATCTTAAGAATATTCGTTGAGTTAGAGCAAACAGGTCAAGCTATTGAGTGGCCGTTGCAACCCATGTATTGTTGGACTCCACTAAGCGAGCTACATGGACTTCTCGATAGCCTTTCAGAGTCTTATGCTGGAAAGAATGATGCACAGGGCTACCTATTCTCTCACTGTAGGGTCATGAGCTAGCCCAATGGTATGTGGACCCATCAATTATAAAGTAGTATTTTATCTTTATAATTTTTTTGTTGTGACTTAGTAGATTTTGTAGCACCATGGCCTAGAGAACAAAACACCAAAAAATAAAAAAAAAAGGTGAGAGAGAGAGACAGCGAGCGCACACTTTTTCATGGGTGACAATGAATCAAGAGTAGTGGTGCTGGAGCAGGCGTATCATTGGGTTACGTGGTACTTTCGATCTTCATATTCCAAAGCCAATATGTACGAAGCTTATTCAACAAAATTAACAACGATAATTATAAAAGAAAATCATCAAAGTCTAGAAAGCCTTACAAGCAACAGATGTCACTAAACACGGGTTGAACTACTGTGCTGTCATGGAGGGAGGGAAAGGTGGGCCATCCGTTAGCGTTCCCTTTCAAAGATCCCTATTAGGTGCCCTTTCTTCTCGCCTTTTAATTGGCACAATTTAGAAGGAGAAGACGAAATTTTGCCACCAGACTTATGGTTAGACCACTTTGCCCCAACCCCATCCTTCCAACTCAATTGATTGATTTTGGAATAATATAGAGTTAAAAAAAATAAAACAATTCTAAATAATAAAAAATTTAAAAAATTATATTAATTTATGAGCTATCTCCTAATATAATAATTATTTTAAAATGGTCTTACTTGACACATTATTACTAAGGCCAGGAGTGTTTGAGTACACAAATGGAATGATAATGGTCAACAAACGGGGCATGATAACACTGCCTAATCGTCTTCTATTAGTTTGGCAATAATTATAATTATAAATTTGGTTATATATAAAAATCAATCGTGGATTATTTTACGGTTGGTAGAAATAATGAATCGCCCCTAATGAGTTCTATGAAAGATAAATATTTGTTATATAATGTTATCGTGTTAACTAAATCAATATCAACATTGAATATGGTGAGGATGGCTATAACAAAGAAATGACCAATTCATATGATAGATGAAATTATGATTTCAGGTAACTATCATTTCACTCCTGGCAACGAATTATTTATAATATAGGAATAAAATTATATATATATGATGGATCCAATTATACTATAGGCTGATCTAAGTCGAAATTGAGCCTATTCGTGAAGTAAAATCCCACGAGGACTAGAACCTAAAAGGTCCAAACGGCAAGTCTAGTCATGATAATACATAGTGTGTTGGTGGAGATAAGGACCGACCAGACTCAACATGCAGCCCCTACAGCATGACCAATCATGGTAGAGGAACCCTCCAATACAGCGACGACAACTTGGTCAGCGTAGAGGGCACTGACATGACAGACACTTGCCATTGGTAACCATAGTCAACGATCAGAGAGAACGGCTATGCTCGCTTGCCTGCAAAAGAAAGGATGCTATTACTACCAGGCCATTCCTACCGCCAGTGTGACTTGATAAATCACCCACCGGAGTGGTCTGACGAATGTTAGCAAGGACCATCCAGGGTCACACCACTATCACAAAACGACAACTGATACCGATGGTTTTGGTTAATGACTAGTGACTCGCCAATTCTGGTGTGACAGCTATTGAGTCATCGTTTACAAGTATTCATTCCCCATTGACTGGAGAAGGGAGAGAGAGAGAGGGAAAAAGATCTAAAGAGGAGAAAAAATCCAATGAGAAGAGAGTGAGGGAAAAAGATCTAAAGAGAAGAAGAAAAAATCCAATGAGAAGAGACAATCCCAAAAAGAGCGCATTCCCCGTCTCTCCAATTCTTTCAGAGCTGCTTCCCATAGAGCGCACCATTGGAACTCAACTTTTTAGCTTCACGTGAAAGCGACTTCTCGCTGAGTGTACTTACTAGAGTCAAGCCCTCTGATATTACTTACTTTTTCTCATATAAGTGTATTCACTCATTTTCTTACATCATCGCATCTTTCTATCCGTTGAGAAAGATTTCTAACTTAAACTTTAGAGGATAAATTGGGGAGTAAGTCCCACTAATCTTCTAATCTCTTACTTATTTATTGTGTTATGCAGGGCCCAAGTTATTAGGGATGGAGACCTAATCTGCCTCAATTTGACCCAATATGAAAAATCAGGTAGCTTTCTAATTCGAATAACAACCTGGATCTAGGAATACAGTGTTGACGACGTCTGTAGAAAACAACTTAAAAGTTCAACCATTACACTCATGAATGAAACATGGTCAACATTAGGGTATAAGTCAACGGACCAGCCAGGGACACCGTCATGCAAGGATATGACCCCGTAGTGGGTAGCCATACGGAAGGACAACCTAAACTTGATGTGCGCGCACTCGCTACATAAATGCAAGATTTTCAAGATGTTCCAAATGATCAACATGTGTTTGGACGAGCAACAGTAGGGGGCTCACGCCTCTATCTTACAAGCTTTGACCTTGAAGCGAAGGAACCAAGCAAAGAGGCACCCGACAGAGAAGACAATGAGGCCCGATGATGCCAAGGCCCACGCAACCTCGAGCAGTATGACCCAAAGGCGGCCGGAGAGCTGGCTGAGTCATGGGATACAAAGGAACAGCCCAGAGCGACGAAATCCATGTTACTCCTGCAACAACAGGAGGCCCTCGGCCCAAGGAGAAACCTCTTGCAGCACATGGCTACCACAGGCTTGCAATCATCAAGACTCGTATCCCTCTCCCAACCATTTAGAGATGAGGATCTTTCTCAATACCAATAGAATTATGTCGTCCCCCATGAATGGAGGAGAGGGTGGAGAATATTTGGCAATACGTTCCTAGGGGAGACACCAGTAGACGGTCCACAGATTTGAGAAAATCCCCATTCATGATGGCCCTAGAACCATATGATGGTGGCTCCGATCTGATGGACCATCTCAACAACTTTCAGACTTTGTTGAGCTTCCAAGGCCTAGACAAAGCAGCCATGTGCCAATGCTTCCCTCAACCCTCAAAGGAGATGCTCTCACTTGGTTCTACAACCTCCCGCCGAACTCCATTCAGTCGTTTAAGGTATCGCCATCTACTTCTTGTCCCAGTTCCCTTCTAGTCGAAGGGAGGATAGGCAACCATGGCACCTCATCCGCTTTCGATAGAAGCAAGGGGAAAGCTTGAAGCATTTCCTAGCCTGGTTCACTGTCGAGGCCCGGTAGATATCCTGGCTCACTAAAGAGGTGAATCTCAGTGCCTTCATCGCTACTATAGAGTCAGGTGACTTCTTCAAGCATCTTGCTTCCGGGAGACTGAGACGATCGTCCAAGCCTACATAGTAGCAAAAGAGGCCAACGAGGCAAAATAGCTAAAGCACACCGATCGGCCCCCAGAGGAACTAGTGAATGACAAGAAGACGAGTGGAGATGGCAATCACTTCTGAGTCCCTTTGAAGCAGCCACGGGCAGAATCTGGTGTCCAGAAGGAGTTTAGGTCCCCTAACCTGATTCCTCTAAATGATACTTACACCAACATCCTGATATAGATTTGAGATGAGAAGTTCTTCAAATGGCCGAAGGTGTTGAAGAATCCGGAGGGAGGAGATCAGTCAATGCACCACCACTTTCATTGATCTTCAGGTCATAACACCGAAGACTACCGAATGTTGCAAAAGGAGATTAAAGACTTAGTCCACAGAAGGTACCTTACCAGGTTCCTACGGGATCTTGGATAGGCCCCAAGGAGGGTAGATGCAGACGAACAAGAGCAACCAAAGAATCAAGTTGCGGTCAGGGTCGTCAACATGATGACAATCAAGCCAACCAAGGGCAATGCCCCAGACCGTTAAAAGAAAGCTTTCAGCAGCAACAAGCCGATGGTAGGGGTTAGAAATGATATCATTAGTTTTAGTGATGATGATCTGGCTTATCTAAGAACCCCCGCTTTGACCATCTGGTTATGTCGACACTTGTTTCGGACGGTACCACTGATTATCAACTGAAACGCATATTCATTGATAATGGAAGCTCTCAAAATTTGCTCTGCCTTGATATTTACTTCAAACTTGGATTAAAAATGAGTCAAATGAAGCTGACCAATGTACCCTTGTACGAGATGAACAATGAGCCGGTACCCATCCATGGTGCAGTCCAACTGGAGGTTACATTAGGGGCTTACCCCAGTACAACGTCCAGGATACTCACATTCCTAGTGGTGGACCTCTCCTTGATCTACAATGTCATCTTGGGATGACCCTGTGTAACCTCCTTTGGGGCAGTGACGTCAATCCCCCAGTTGAAGATGAAGTTTTCAACCCTGTATGGTGTCGGAGAGGACCTAGGCGACTAAGTAACTGGCCGGACATGCTACCTATCCCAAAACACTCAAGTGACCCTCAGCTAGTCGATCAAAGACCTCGACTTCAATGACAAGATCACCCTACTGCTGGCTTAGTTAGGAGAATTGACCGACCAAGTCCCTTTGGACCCCAATGAGCTCGAGAAGTGCGTACAGATCGGGAGCTACTTGTTGGGTTCCCTCCGTGATCAGCTCATAACCTTCCTCAAGCAAAATTCTAACGTCTTCGCATGGATGCTTGCTAATATACCAGGGATACTGATTGGAGTAATGGTCCTCAAGTTGGGCCTCGATCCCAATCACAAGCTCATCTAGTAGAAGGGTAGGAACCACTCATCGAGAAATTAATCGTCACACATGAGGAAGTGAAGAAGCTGCTTGATGTGGAGTTCATTAGGAAAGTCCAATACTCAGGATGGCTGTTAAACGTTGTCCTTGTCACAAAGAGTAATGGGAAATGACGAATGTGTGTTAACTTTATAGACGAAAATAAGGCAAACCCCAAGGATAGTTTTCCATTACTGAGGATCGACCAACTGGTGGACTCTATGTCCGGCCACGAGTTATTCAGCTTATGGATACCTTCTTAGGGTACAACTAAATCAGAATGAGTCCGAATGACAAAGAGCACACTTCCTTCATAACCGACCAAGGCACCTACTACTATAAGGTCATACACTTTGGTTTGAAGAATGTTGGTGCCACCTACTAGCAGCTTATCAATAAAATATTCGAAACCTAGATTAGTTAGAACATGGAGCTGTATGTGAACAACATGCTCGTAAAAAACAAGGCCATCGATGACCATGTCCACGACTTGAAAGAGACTTCCGAAATCCTCTAGGTGCACCAGATGAATCTAAACCCGGCCAAATGCGCATTCAGTGTGATATTCGAGAAGTTGGGCTTTATCATCTCTCAATGAGGAATCATGGTAAATCCTGAGAAGATAAAGGTCATACCTAACATGAGTCCGCCCCAAACCATGAATGAGGTCTAGAAGCTCATTGGAAGCCTCGCTGCCCTTTCTTGACTCCTGGCAAAATTTACGGAGAAGTACCTACCATTCTTTAAAGCTTTGAGGGGGATCAAGGAAGCCGTCTTTCAATAGACGGCCAAGTATGAGGCAGCCTTCCGAGTGCTTAAGGATTAGCTCCCTAACCCTTCTCTCCTAACGTTGCCTCAAGAAGGTGAAGAGCTGTATCTGTACCTAGTAGTCTCCGACACGACACTGAGTTCAGTCCTTATCCGTGAGTAGCTCGGCATACAATGGCCGGTGTATTATGTCAGCAAAGTCCTGACAGGCATAGAGATCCGTTATCCACTTGCCAAAAGGATCGCTCCAGCCCTCATCTTTTTCGCCAGGAAGCTTCGCCTGTACTTTCAAGCGCACAATATCATCATCCTGACCGATTAGCGACCGAAAGGGATCTTGTAGAAGCCGGACACCTCTGGATGATGGTCAAATGGGCTATTAAATTGGGTAAGTTTGATGTGGAGTTTCAGTTACAGTTAGCCATGAAGGTCCATGCCCTTGCAGACTTCATTGTTGAGACGACAACCGCAGTTCCAGATGCCCTCGACCTCATCAAAGAAGTCAACTAGCCAAGGACTCGGACTTGGACCTTGCATGTCGATGGGTTGTCAACATAGGTTGACAGTGGGCCAGATGTGGTTTTGAGGACTCCGGACGGATTAGAGATAAAGTACTCTATGAATTTTGGATTCCCAACCACCAACAACATTATCAAATATGAGGCATTGCTAGCCAAACTTCGACTAGCGAAGAAATGCTTAGCAAGACCCCTCGTTGTCTACAACTACTTCAAGTTGGTCATCAACTAGACTGGGAAATTCCGAGGCGTCGAATCGTATGCTCGTGAAGTACCTTGCTAAAATGAGGGGCTTGACTCAAGCGTTTGACAAAGTTGGAGTAGTCCACATCCTGAGCGAAAAGAATTGGAAGGCGGACTAGTTGGTATAGGTGGTAGTGATAGGGAACCAGGAATAGTACACCAAAGACATGCGAGAGATCCTAGCTGTCCTGAGTACTAACGACCCTGATCGCGAGGTGATGCAAGTGGTTGACGATGACAACTAGATAACTTCGTACAAAAGGTATATGACCGATGGTACCTTGCCAGAGAGTCCGAAAGAAGCCAACCGCACGAAGAAGACGACCGCATAAAGAAGACAGCATGCTGGTATACCATCGTGGATGGGAGGCTGTACTGCTGTGGGTACTCAACCCCTTACATAAGGAGTCTCATGCTAAAAGCGGCTGATTATGTGCTGAGTGAGGTACTCCTTGGCATCTGTTGGTCCCATGCCGGTGGTAAGAATTTGGCCTTCAAGATCATGCAACAAGGCTTCTATTGTCCCTCAATGAAGCATGATGTCATGGATTTCGTGAAGAAATACGAGAATTGCCAAATTCTTGAGAACATGACTCATCAGCCACAAATGGAGCTACATGCCTTCCAATTGCCCCGACCATTCGAACAGTGGCGGCTCGGCACACTTGACCCTCTACCCATAGTGTCCGAGAAAAGGAAATTCGTCATAGTGGATATCGACTACATCACTAAGTGGGTTGAAGTGTTCCCATTGGCACAGATCATCGAATAGAACGTGATGAAGTTCATTCGCCAAAGTATCGTTTGTCGGCTCAAAAATTTTGAAGTCATAGTGACTGACAATAGAACCCAATTCTTTGGCAAATAGTTTACCAGATACTATGCAAGTCTATGAATAAGGTTGATCCACACTTCCATCGCCTATCCGCAAGCTGATGGGTAAGTTAAAGTGACGAACTGAATACTACTGTACATACTAAAGACGAAGTTAGAGGATACTGGGGGCTTATCAGCAGAGAAGTTGCTATCCATCCTTCGGTCATATAAGACGACACCAAAGGAGTTGACCCGAAAAATGCCCTTCGGCCTATGTTACTGGATTGAAGCGGTTATCCCAATAGAGGTTAAACTTCCTAACTTTCGGGTCGAATGTTTTGACTTACTTAGCAACTCCCAAAGGCTTTGAGAGCATCTCGACTTGCTAGAAAAAGCCTGGGAGATCACACGCTTGTGGACGGTTACCAGTAGCGGATTGCATGGTACTATAACAAAATGGTGAAACCTTATCAGTTCAAAGTGGAAGACCTAATCCTACGGAAGCAACGATGAACATTACCAACAATAACAAGCTCTCCCCCAATTGAGAAGGACCATTCCTTGTCTCAACCATCCTCCAAAGTGGTGCGTACATGCTACACACTCAGGACGACAAACTGGTTTCGAGGATTTAGAATGCCTTCCACCTCAAAAGGTACAACCAATAAGCCTTAACCGAACCCTGGTAAGGTTAGCATGCATCATTCGGAGTGCTTGTAAAATATACCATAATCACATTAATAAAATAAATGTTTATTAATATTTGATTGTCCATGCAAGTGCTTGTTTGTTGTCTTATAAAATCAAATCACCTAAACTACCCCTAGGTTAGGTGGACTTTCGTTCACCCGTATGTTGACCTACAAATGGTCAAGAAGCCTTGGACCTGTTACCAAGTGTCCCATCCGCGGTTGAATTCTAAAACTCAATCCCATTACAGAGCGACCGATGCGAGGTCGAACATCATGGCCCAGGGGCCCACATCCACAGAGTCGAACCACCCCATCTAGCGGCCACAAAAACCTTAAAGGGTTTTCACAGTATGCATGCAGCGACCTCCTCGTGAAGGAGAGAGCACCATCAGTTAACAACGATTAGCCGGTTAGGACCAGATGCACAATAGTTATGACATCCTCCGATACGACTGAGAACTGATGGCCGAATGCGGATGATGGCCTACAACACTGTTTGAGCCCAGCGATTGTGGCCATAAAACCCTATTGATCATAGTGAGGCTCACTCGCCAACATGTCATGATGTCCCGTCCAAGGACCAAAGCACTGCACATAGAATCAAAGTGTGGCAACATTCCCCAAGGGAATGAGCACGATCAGGTCCAAGACAGGTCTGACAACAATAGCAACAATGCTTAGCCAAAAAAATAAGAAAGAAAGAGGGAAAGCGACTAAAGAAAAGCTCAGTATGCAAGCATGTACACCAACAACAACACCCCTAAAAGGTCTACTCATTTCATTATAGCAAACAATATATACAACGAGGGCCATCCACCCAAGAACAATACAAAATCGGCCTATTGCCCGGAGGGAGAATGATCCAGAAGCTGGGAGCTCCCTTGCGGACGAGATGAAGGCATGATGGCATCACAAATAGAGGCCAATAGATCTGACTGCCGCCAAGCACTAGCATTCCTTAGGTGAAAGATCAAGACTGAAAAGTTAGGAGCCACCAGATTCACAATGCAGCGATAGAGGTTGATGTCGGCCCAATACCTAAGTTCCAAGGCTCCCCTGATTTCATTTGAGTTGAGAGACGTCAAAAGCTCCCTCTCAAGTCGAAGGTTCTTGTTCTAAAGGCAAGCACAATCCTGCTCCAACTAGTGCAACAAGTCCTCAAGGGAGGAGATCTTCACCCTAACTTCAGATAGCTCATATTCAGAATGGGAGGCCTGCTCCATCGCAACTCTGAGCTTTTTTGAGTTGACGTGGGTCTGGGCCATGCGGTCGGTGAAGGTAGCCAGTTGGCCGATTCTCTCCTATAGCTAGGAGTAGAAAATCAATCAGTCGAAGTGACGACGAATGTAAATGAAAGAAACAAGAAGGCACACAAGAAACCTCCTTGGCTAGAGATGGCCTCTCTGAGGTGGGCAACTTGATGCTGGCTCTTCTGATGCCAAGGTCTCAGCTTCCGGAGGCACAGAAGGAGGCGCCTATGCAATCTCCACAATATCATCGGGCTCCTCTACCTCGAAAATCTCTGGCGCAAAGGGCTCGGAGCGAGGCTCTTCAATGACCTTCTCAACACCCTCCTCAGCCGCTCCAGCAGCAGGCTCGACCTCTACCACTCCTCTGACCTCAGGCTCCAAGGGCTCACGACAAGGTCCCTCGATAGCTTCCATAGTCCTGGCCACTTTAACTACCACCGGAGCTCTAGGACCCAAAGATTCACGGCAATGCACTCCAACAACCTGCTTGGCTCGGACGGTCACGTCAACCCCCGTTGTTCTAGGTCTCGCCACCTCGGGGCCCTCATCACCCTCCCTTGTCGGGATGTTAGCTATCCAGTTGTCACAAGGAGCCTCATCATCAACAGTAGTGGGAAAGCACAATATAGGCTCCTTGTACGAGGACACTATAGTAATGGGAACACATACTATGCAGAGCTAGTGCTAGAATTAACCCCTCTTGGGCATCCTCCTAGTCACTCGTAGCCAACATGGGTGGTTTGGAGGACTCGCCTCTCGTGGCTGACCCAGTGGTCCCAAACACCTAGCTCAACAAGGAAGCAGGGGGCAGTAGTCAGCCTCCTTGAAGAACTCCTGGGCCTCTGTAGCCATTCCAGCATAGCTCGTTGATCACCAAAGGAGGAGTCAGACGAGACCCCTCTCCGTTTGGCAGCCCTGTTAGAAAGATCACAGATAACTAGCGCTCCATGCCTCCTCTTGGATGCGGCAGGCAACGTCAAGGATACCTCAGCCCCCTTAGAACAAGGCTTCCACTGGACATCGGCAAAGGCCTCCAAAGTCAGCCAGTGCCCTCTCTCTCTAAAGGTGTCCACATGCACCTGGAAGAGTTCCATCAGTGGATACACTCAGCTCCATTTGTTAGAAGTAGCCCATTTAGAAGGAACTGTCAGATAGAAATATTGGTCCTTTCACTTCTTGGTTGAGTTTGGATTCGCTCCTCGAAAGTGGAAATCCAGGCATGGTGATATTAAAATCAAATCTACTCCTTGGTTGAAGCGGAAAATCACCTTCACCAACTTGAGGCTGAACTTGTAGGTGTAATGGCGGGTGAAGACCCATATAAAGACCAAGTACTGGACAATGTTGGGCTGCAGCCTTGCGATCGGGACACCTAGACCTGCAAGATCCCATACAGCTCCTGCGTGACTGAAAAATGAAGTCCCCTCTTTATATGGGACTCATAAATCATAATGTACCCCTCCAGCGGGGAGCAAGCTTTATCATTGGTGTCAGGTAGTCGGAACTCCATAGTGATTGGGATCTTAAACCTTGCAAATAGGGACTCAATGTCCTGGGCAGTGAGAATAGACTGAATCCTGTCAACTTCCTTAAGAGCCATGGATGAAAGAGCAAGAAGAAATTGCGAAGTCAAAGTAGTTTGAATCAAAGAGAAATAGTGTGAAAATGGCAAAGGCCCAGGGTTTCAATAAACCCCAGCTTGAACTAAAACAATGTTGTATGGGGAATTCAAGTGGGTATGGCCCATAATGACCCTGACACATGCCACACCCTGAAGGCGCTGTAGCGCGTCAATCGAATGACATCAGTAATGATAGTTTGACATACTCGAGATGGCCAACCGATAGAGAAATTTGCAATTTCTAAGGCCCTGGTGCCACCGTTTCCAAAATGGCAAACTGATTATGCACGACCCTTAAGGCCTGAGGTAGTTCTGACAGGCCCTTGTCCTGAACCAATATTTGAAAGGAACGACAGCAAGTCTGGACTGCCAAAAGAGTAGGCCACCAAGGGTCTGCACGACCTGATTTGGCGATCGTCTCGCTATATAGAGTAACGCTCAAACATCCAAATCACATACAACATGTGATAATAACTAAAGCCGTTTAACGTGTCTTATTGAAAAAGTTAAAGTGTACATCCAAAGGCAACTATCAATCTCAAAATATAAGAAGACAAAAAGAAGATCCAAATCCTACCTACGGCCAAGATCCACCTCTGAGTCAGGCATTCTCACGCTGAAGGACGACAAGCTCCCTTCGAGTCCTCTGAAACTCATCCTCGAGTAAGGCAATCTTATCTACGGCTCGAGTGTGGTCCTCAACGAGCCCTTGCAATCTTGCCTCAGACTCGGACGGAGTGTGGGTCAAATGGTCGGCTCACTCCAAGCCCCGCTGTGCCTCCGTACTGATAGCCTCAATCTGGCACTCCAACTCGTCTAGTCCTGCACGAGTAGTCTCCTCCACTAGATGAGGCACCCTCTATGGCTGACAAACGAAAAAAAGTGGTCAGTCAAAAACTACGTCAACAAAACATACATGCAAAGGGGCAAAAATACTGGGTAGGAAGGTCCGATGGACTCAAAACCATTGGGCACCTCTAGAAACCTTAGGGGTCTAAGAACCGAGGCCTCTGAATGATGCTCCTCTTTAGTGGCCACTATGCCCACTAAAGCCCCTGCTCTGAATCCAGCCAAAATCTCCTTGTTGGAGCTTACCTCCTTGGACGACGAGAACTCTAGTTCAGAGGAAAACGACGATCCCGCTAGCCATGCGAGCAGATCAAAAACGTCAATGAAGCCCTTGTCAAGCATTTGTGGACCATAGCAGAAACTAGCCAAGTGGAAAAGTGGCAAACCTAGGAGCTGAAACACTCACAGGCGACAAGCAATGGAGGAAATGATTGGGGGCCTACACTTAAATAGCTAACTCCCCCGCTAGCTATAACGTCGTTCGAAGGCAATGAAGCGACATGTCTTTTCACAAGCGACATCATGGTGTTTGACGCAACATGTCCCATCACAATCAATGTGCTCTGACACCTCGATTGATATGACAATGATGACGTTGCTCAACTACCGATGCCCTAGGGCATCATTTTCCCAGATCACAGAATGACGGAGCCCAGCCAAGGGCAACTTGAGGCCGGTTCGACCAACTGTGTCTAGATTGAATGTCGAGGTGAGTCACCGTAAGTCAAACCGTTACAAGACTGAGCTACCAGTAAGGCCACACCGTGAAGCTAACAAGACCAAGCGATCAGAGGCAATATTAGAAGGTCCAAGTTAGTCAAAGTACATAAGAGTAACAGAGTTATGCGATGAAGACAGAAAAATCCCTTCATTAATTTCTTTTACAAGGTACAAAGTTTACATTAACGAACATACACAATAAGAGAAAGAAAGCAAAATACATGGAACAATGATTCAACAGCGCTCGCCTGAAAACTGGTTCTGGAAAGACAGACCCCAGGGAGACAGCTGCACTAGGAAGCACGGTGCAACCCTATTCCCAAGGACTATCTCCCCGTCACCCATCCCAACTAAAAATCAGACGTCATGGGGGATGAATGGAAAGCCATTCCTTTATGAAGAGTGGAGCAAGATGCGATGCATCGGTCCCATCCCGGGAAGCATCCATGCCGACTAGCAACCTCTGGAGTGCACCTAGGGTCGAGCCACTTGACTGAAGGGGACATGGCATCACCCTCCCCTGCCAAAATGGACAAGCAGTCGCTTCCCCAGGTCTACCTTGGCAAGGCCCTCTGTCGACTAGCTGGCAGAAAGGGATGCTGGCCCAGGCCTTATTCAACGCCAGCAAGGGAAGGGAAAGTAATGATGGCCCTATGATCAGGCCACCCTCATTACGACAACAAAGAAGTCGAGGGAGTAGCATCATGGTAGATTTCAAGCATTTCATTGAATCTCACAGAGCTTCATTAGATCCCAGTGTGAGGCAGCGAAGGACCTATGCTGGCTCTGAACTCCCACACACTTGACAAGTGTGAAGATGAACCTTGGAGCAAAGTGCAAGGAGCCCCACCATTTATAAACAAAGGGAAAGATCGACAAACCACTAGTGAGAAGTCATGCCTGCCAGCATCAACCACCGGGAACTGGTAATGAATCAATGCCAGACTTCGAATCAGTGTTGAGATCTTTCCAAATAGAGCAACAAATCCTTATGTCTCTTGTATGAAAAGTAGCAAGACGCCTGGGAAAGGAGTGCAGCCCTCAAGAATTGGCGACTAAGCATCTTGGGAAGGAGCACATGAGTGGCCCAACTGGAAATGTTCCATCGTCCAACATACCAAAAATTGGCGAGACCCAGTCACCCGGCATGGGGGGCTAGTGATGGGTCCAACTATGCTATGGGCTGATCCAAATCCAAGGTGGGTCCATCCGTGAAGCAAAGCCCCACGAGGACTAAATCCTTGAAGGTCCAAATGGCAGATCCAACCATGGCAACACACAGTGGGTTGGTGGAGATAGGGACCATCCAGGCCCAACAGGCAGCCCCTTGCAGCACGATCAATCATGATGGAGGAATCCTCCAACATATTGGTGACAACTTGGCCAGCGCAAAGGGTACCGACGCGGCAGACGCTTGTCATTGGTGGCCATAGTCAATGATAAGAGAGGATGGCCACACTTGTCTGCCTACAGAAGAAAGGATGCTACCACTGCCAGACCGTTGCCACCGCCACCGTGACTTGACGAATTACCAACCGGAATAGTCTGGCGAATGTCAGCGACGACCATCCATGGTCGCATCATTGCCGCAAAACGATAGCTGACACTGTGGTTTTGATTAATGACCAACAACTTGCCAATCCCAGTGCGACAGCTGTTCAAGCTTTCGCACCCATGCCACACCGAGTCATCATCTGTAAGTATCCCTTCCCCACCGACTGGAGAAGGGAGAGGGGGAACAAAAAAGATCCAAAGAGGAGAAAAAATCTGAAGAGAGAGACAATCCTAAAGAGAGACCCTTCCCCATCTCTCCCATTCCTTCAGAGCCACTCCTCATAGAGCGCACCACCAGAACCCAACTTTCTGACTTCACCCGAAAGCCAGTCCTTACCGAGTGCATCCACTAGAGTCAAGCCTTTCGATATCAGTCACTTTTTCCTACATAAGTGCATTTATGTATTCTTTTACATTCTTATATCTTTTCATCTGTTTAGAATGATTTTTAACTTGAGCGTCGGAAGATAAATCGAGAAATAAGTCTCGCAAATTCTCTAACTACTTTCTTATTTGTTGTGTTGTATAGAGCGTAGGTTATCAAAAATAAAGATCGGACCTGCCTCAATTCAACTTGATGCAGAATATCAGGTAGCTCACTAATCCGTACAATAACGCGTATCT
>JAODPA010146915.1:0-15328 GCA_025585075.1 Nepenthes mirabilis
CCCCCTCCATCAGCTCTGTCTCCCCCCCTTTTAAAAAAAAAAATTGATTGATTCTGGGGTTTTTGCCTTTTCTATTTCTGGCGCTATAGCTCGGTTCCTCTCTTTTTGCTGTGCTCGTGGTGGTAACCTGTTGAGTGGCTCGACTTTCATTTTGTTGGGTGATGCTGTTGGATTGGATTGGGGCAGGTGGCATCCTGTAAATGTAGATGGATTTGGGGGCGCTCTGGTTTTCAAGCTGGAGCCCTCCTGAAGCTGATAGTACATATGTCTTGCCCAGCTGGGGCTCGGGGATGTTATGTTGGTTACTTTGGTCTTGATCTGTTGGTCTTTGATTTGGCGGGGTATACATTGTTGCAGCACTCTGGAAATCTGATTTGTGTGGGATCTGCTGATGAAGTGTTGGATGAACTCTAGCCCTTTCACTAATTGTGGTAGTTGTATCTTTATGAATGCTGTGGTCATTTTGTTGTGATGGCTGGTTGGCAACGTTCTGCTTGTGGTGATGAATTGCTGTGTCACATGGTAGGCATTGTTTGGTTTGTATGCTGATGCTGGGGTTGGGATGGTGCCGGTATAGCTGGGTCTGCCTACCTTTGGTGGTGCGGTGTGGGACGAAGCGGTGGTGGTGAATTGCTATGGGGCCTTGCTGCTGCTGCATTTAGCTCTCTCAATTTGGTTGCTGTAGGTTCTGCCGCTGTTGAAGCTCTCTCAATCAGTAGCCGATTCTGTTGAAGATGATTTCTAATCTCGGTGCCTTTCTGTTTGGTTCTCTGAGATGGAACTGCTGCGGAATTTTGGGGTGAAATGCTGCTTCCCAGCGTCAATCTGAATGATTGTGGCTTTGAGACTGTTGCTGTTGATTTCATACCTGTTCAATATATTTGGGTTTTTCTGGTTGGCTGTTGCTCGCCTGTACCTGCTCTGTGTATTTATTTTTGCTTTCATATTTTCTCCGCTTATGTGATGTTGGGTCTGTGCTGCTGATTTTGTTATGTCGGACCATGTTGCAACATGCTGATCTGGGTTCTTTTGCTGTATGCGGGTGGCTCTATTAGTCTGGGTTTGTCTTGTCCTGCAATTGTTGGGATTCTCTGATGCCGAGCTGGTTGTCTCATCCCCTGGCTGCTGTCTGCTGTCTGCTGAAGCCAGGCGCAAACCTCTCTGGCAAATGGTTGATGCTGCAGCCATTTGTTGGTGGGGGGATTTGGATCTTGGGGCAAGTCCTGGTTACTGGAATGGGCTATTTCTTCGCCCTGCTGTCTGGGGGATGCTGGTGTTAGATGGGTTAGAATATGACGAATGCTAGTTTTGAAGTCTCTATGTCGAGGTTGCTGGAGTTGATCCTGATGGTATGATCAAAGAATTGTTTGCCTTGTTGTCGGCTGCAGATGGTGACGCATCCTGCCGCAGGTTTCATGATGATTTTTATTGGATAGTTAGAATTTGCTTCATCAGTGATGCTGATTATTAACAAAGAATTGTTGCTGAATTTTAGCATGCTTGCTTATGAACTGTGCCTTTCCTGCTGCAAGCTGCTGTTGCTTGGTGAAGATTGCTTACTGTTGAAATTCACATTATTCTGTTCTGCAACCTGGATCGATAATGCTGATCTTAACAGTGAGGCTGTGGGATCTTCTGCTGCACAGGTGGTCCCTGGCTATGTGGTGCTACACCTAATTCGGCTGTTTGATCTGCTTGTGGTCCATGTTGGCAATGTGCATTCGGATGTTACCTTACCCGTGCTGAAGATGCAGTGTCTTCTGGTTGACGTCTTGGTAGTATCCCATGCTGCTGCTGCTAATTTTGAACTGGAGTGGCAGTGCCTTTTTGTTGTATGTCCATCGTCTCTCGGCTGTGCCGTGGTTTTTGATGTTGTTTGCTGCTGCGGGGCGATCGGAAGTTGTGGTTTCCGTCGTCTTGGTAGTATCTGAGTTTGTTTCTGCTTGTCTATTAGGACTAAATTCATGTTTTGTTTGCTGTTAGTCCTTCCCTCTTAGAGGTTTATTTTGAGTCATTCTTTGATGTACCAGCTGTTCGGGATATGTCCTAACATTTTATGTTCTAACTCTAAGTCAAAAAACTTGGAGTTATAGCATAACTTTTGCAAATTTTTTTCTCCCGTTAATCCAAAATACACACTTACCAAAAAAAAAAAGGTTTTGTTGTTCTTATGTTGAGTAGCTGGGTACTGTGAGGCTTCTTGCTAGCAAGGCAACTGAAAATTGCTGTTGGGGGAATCCTGTTGAGTTTTCAAAGGATGCAGTTTCCTGATGTGGTTGTTTGGTGTTGAGTTCTGCTGTTCTTGCAGCATTCCTTTTGGTTGAGTGTGAGGCTCCTCGCCGTTTGTTGATAGTGTTGTGGAGGGTGTGTGTGGTGTCTTGGTAGACTGTATTTTCAATCTTTGAAGGCTGATTCTGGTATCTAAAGCGTATTAGCTTCCAGATTCTTTTTTTTTTTTTTGGTAAGTAAGAATTTTGGATTATAGGGAGAAAAAATATTACATAATCCATGTTTTTACTCCAAGTACTTTGACTTGGAATAAAAACATAAACTACTAGGGCATTCTCCGAGCATCTAATACATCAGAAAAGGAAAAACATAAAACAACTCCTCTAGGAGGACAAGCGATTAACATAAACTACAGAATATGGGACCACACTAAAAAATGGCCAAACACAAAAGCCGCAGCAGCCAATCCCACAGGAGCAAACAGCAATCAAATCACCATTCTAGCCATAGTAGAATCAACCAAGTGCTTCTTCATCAATGCAAGATTCCAGCGACCGATTGGCACGAGAACCTAAAGGGATCAACCGACAGGACAGGACTTCAGAACCAGCAACCACAAGAGAGGGGCTTGCACATAGGCAGCAGCCACAACCGAAAAGGATCACTACAAACCCAGCAAAAAACCAGCAGCGAATGCCAACCACAGTCCACTCATGAAACCAGCTGCCACGCAGACCAAGACCTGCCAGCCACCTAATTGCGACACTATATATCCAGTTCCCCCAACAAGCCAGTGCACACCCAACAGCATCACTTAAAGAGGCAGCCACATCAGCCAACAGCAACACAGCCACCCAGAGAAACTAGCATGCAAACGGCGAGGGCAGCATCACTCCCAGCTTCAGCTAGAGAAAACAGGTAGGCCGACTCTAACTGTTCCAGCAGCACAACCCACCCACACCAACAAATCCAGCTATAAAGCCTTCATCCAACAACCAACTGTAGAAAATAGCACAAGCCAAACATGATCTGCATCATAAATTACTCATACATTCAACATCAGCACCACCAACTAGCAAGAGAATGGCAAGAAAAGACAACCAGTAACAGCAACCGTGGTCATACCCAGCAAAAACCAGAGCAAAACCGAATCACCATAAATGCAGCAACACACACTACACTACATTCCCACCAATTCCAACTTCAAGAACCATGCCAACCTACCTACCTCTCCAAAACAATTGCACCAGAACCAGCACGATTCGGTAAAAACTGCCAAGCAGGTCAGCATACTCACATACCAGCAGGAAAGCATTCACCACAGTTCAACAACCTAGTTACCTCCACATCAGACCAAACAATGGGCTCACAGAGCTTGGCACACGCAGTAATAACTGGCAGGGAACAAGGCCAAAGCATAGGGGTCACTTCAAAAGAAGGAATCAACAAGATAAGTGCAAAATGACCACACTGCAGGGGAGCACATGTGATCAGCCAGGTGCACCTCACTCAAATGCAGTGAAACATTCAGCAGTGAATCAACAAAGCCATCAGCCAAAGTCCAAAACGCCATATCCCTTAGAATCCAATGGATTCAGCGCAAAATGCTACACAATGATGCAGCCGTGGTCCTTGATTGAAGCAACAAGGAGTTGGGTTGCTGTTTTTTTGCTAAAACCCAACCAGCTCTTTGCTCAATGACGCTGTGATAAATTATAGCTGCTGCTTTCTTTAGTGTTGCAGTAGATATTGGTGTTGCAAACTGCTCATCGTGTGCTTCTGCCATGACTTGGGGTTTCTGTCTTTCACTGTCTGTGTTGCAATGGGATATGCTGCTTTAGACCGAGGCCCCTGATGTTGTCCGAGGTGCCGAGGTGTCCGTTTTGAGTAAATGGTTAAGATCCATGATGCCTTTGGTGCATGATGGATTCCAAGTGGGTGGGGTGGTGGAGCAGATCGTTACATTTATTTACGGTGCTAACTCGAAAAATCTTCGTAGGTCCCTTTGGGAGAGCCTTAGGAAGACTTCTAGTATCCCTGGAGATATCCCTTGGGCTGCGCTTGGCGATTTCAATGATATCAAATCATCGTCCGAGGCCCTCGTAGGTATCTGGCACAATAAAAGCTCTTTAGACCTTGACAAATGCCTTAGGGATTGCGATCTTGAGGATGTTTGCCATGAAGGGCTGCATTACACTTGAAATGACGGCCGTGACCCCTCTGTCCGCATCTTTAGAAAGTTAGATAGAGTCGTCGCAAATGGGCACTGGTTCGATTATTTCAAAAGGGCCAAAGCCCTGTTCCCCCCGCTAGACTTTCGGACCACTCCCCTTGCATACTTCTTCCTACTGGTAGGTCGATAAAAAAGAATGGGTTGTTTCGGTTTAAAAATTTTTTTACTAAATTCCCAAAATCTCACCTTGTGGTTAAGGAAGTTTGGAAGGAAGAGATCACCGGCACACCCATGTTTTGGCTGGTGCCAAAACTCAAAAAGGCAAAGCATGCTCTCAAAACCCTAAATGCTCAAAAAGGTGATGTTCACGAGGTTGTTATGCGAACCTGAAAAACCTTATTAGAGGATATCCAACCTAAGATACCTCCACCACTTGGGAGCTATCGTGATGAGCGTTCTTGTAGGGTAGCATACTATTCTGTTATGGCAAAGGAGGCTGACCTTATTCAACAAAAAGCTAAAATAAAGTAGCTCAAAGAGGGAGACCAGTACACCAAATTCTTCTTTAAGACTGTTAACGGAAACAATAACAGGAACATGATTATCTCCCTCATTAACGAGTCTGGTAACCTCATTGTTGGGGTTGAGGCTGTGTATAAATTGGTAGTTGACCATTCAGGAAGGCCCTCTGCTCTGGTCGATCCCATGGATCGACGGAGGCCTCTCGGCTCTGCCCTTTCATCCTTCATACTGTACTGGATTTTCTAGCTGGCCCCCTTATTGACCCGGTTAGTGAGGAGGAAATCCATAAGGCGATCTTCTTCATTGGTGACTACAGAGCCCCTGGCCCTGACGGTTTCTCCTCAAAGTTCTTTAAGGATTCCTTGGAGGTCGTTGGTCAGTCTGTCTGTGAAGCTATTCGTGATTTCTTCAATCATTGAAAGCTCCTCAAACAATTGAACACTACTATTATTAGTCTTATTCCAAAGGTGCAATCCCCTCGCATGGTCTCCGACTATCGCCCCATATCCTGTTGTAATGTCATCTATAAAGTGATTTCGAAGATCATTACAAATCGGATTAAGATGACACTACCCTATCTTGTCTTTTTTTTGGTAAGTAGAGATGCATTAAATAAAAGAAAATTATACATCCTATGATTTATTTCCAAGTGTTTTTCCGACTTGGAGATAAAATCATAGACGCAAGGACAGACCTCAATCACCAAATGGCATCACATGACTCCAAAATAAATAAACAAAAAATAGTCCTGTAAGATGGACAACATTCAACAATTAAAGCCAGCACTGTCATTATAATCAACAGAGCTAGCAGTAGACCAAGCGAAACCGAGCAAATGGCTAACCCAGCAATACTTAAACACTACTACATTGCAAATGGGAAAGCAAGAAACCCAGCAACACAAAATCTGATTCAGTGCTTCTTCAACAATTCGCTTGCTACATCCATCAGCCTCATCACAGTCAGAAAAAGCAGAGGGCTCCTGCAACAGAATCCTTCCACCCAGCAGCTTCTTCCTGACAGCAAATATAGGCCAAAGGAGGCAGCTTCAGTATGGATTTGTGCATCAGTCTAAATGCAGCAACACACTCAGCCAGAGCAATCTGCCGAGTGAAAGCTTTAGCTTCTGCCAGCATCAGTATAGCAAATTCAGCACCACCAACAGCCTACAGCACCACCAATAGCCGAACTACCAGGTACAAATTCAATCCGACAGCTTTGCAACAGCACAAACAGATGAATGCACCTCATAAAACAGCCCTTTGCATTTGCAAACCATAAATTGCTCCACAGATTTGCAACATATCAAATCAATAAAGATTTACACTACATCAGTCTTGCATCAGCCCAAGGCATTTGTAACCCATTCACTCCCAACATATCAACAGCATTACAAAAAAGCACCAGGTGCAAAGTTTTAACACAAGCCAACAGCTATGCTTCTCTTTTTTGGTAAGTAATTAAATTAAAATTAAAATTAAAAGTAAGTAAAAAAACTATGCTCTAACCCTAAGTGTTTTGCCGACTTGGAGATAGTACATAAACACTGAGCCATGCCCTAGGCACCTTCTTGTAGAAATAAAAAGGGACGAAAGAAAACCAGACAAGAAAAAAGCGTCTAAATTAACTTCATCTAACACGGCGGCACGCCTA
Organism: Nepenthes mirabilis; assembly: GCA_025585075.1. Lineage (NCBI taxonomy): Eukaryota > Viridiplantae > Streptophyta > Magnoliopsida > Caryophyllales > Nepenthaceae > Nepenthes > Nepenthes mirabilis. Next base: position 6,578 of record JAODPA010146915.1, read on the forward strand.
CACCTATCTAGTCAGATGAATCAAAACTAACCGGGAGCCACTAATAAAACCCAATAATACTTGAGACTGGTTGGACAGTGCAAATAAAACATATTCAGTCACCCACCCTATAAAGGTGCAGCTCTAAAATATCAGCAACATTTCAATGAGCTGGATGAATTTCAAGACAGCCCAACTGCTAATTGCTTCAATCAAGGCACATGGAGCAGCATCATGCAGCATATGCATGGAAGCCTACCCCAATGCGATTAATCTGTTAGACTGCTCTACTCCAATCCTACACAATACCTCATGGACGATCAGTTGGACTGCTGCATTGAACTGCAGAAACAGTACCAAGCATCATAGCATATAATCAGAATTCTATGACTCCACTTAAACAGAACACAACATAGAGAGCATCTGCATCTTTCTACTTCCCCAAGCAGGTACCTCAGATGCCTATTCTACATAAAAGTTCACAAAACCCAGTTGCTCAAAACCCAGGGTACCTGCTCAAAACCCAGGCTCACCATTCACTGACTGGGCTTGGGTTCCCTGATAGCCAATGGCTGAAGCTGCCTTGGATCATGATTCTTCAGTAGATGCACACCAGTCACCTGAATTAGATGATTTGTTTTCGCATTTCTTTAACTCGCAGCACACCACACAACAAAAGAAGAGAGCAGCTTCAACTAGTCATCTGCATACAGTATTCGCAATGAAGCCACCATTCTAATAGTACCCAATTTGCTCCAGAACATCCTAACCCAGTACTAGAGCCAGCTGAAGTAACATTCAGCATCCTCAATCAATAGCATCAATCGCAATCAACCGAATGAAATCTGTTTCCCCTCCAACTTCCCCAGCAGCTCCATCAACAAAGCAATGAAGTCTCAATGACTCAGATGCTTCATGGGCAAACTGACATTCAGCAGAGTACAGCAATCGCAAATCCATGTTGGTTCATCTGGGTTCACGGTGGCATAGCTCCCGGTCGATTGATGTCATCACCGGCTAGTATCTTCATCTGAGGCCTCGATTGCTCTCTCTATCTCCCCTTTCACTTCTTCTCGGTTCGCCCCTTTGGAATGCGCTCATATCAGCCTCGTGCTAAGGGTTGGCTGTCATTCCGTTCTCTCCCGATTTCCATAAATTTTTGAAGGTATTTCTCAGTCGATTCTCCCATCTTTGTCCGTTATGGGTGAATCCTCTTTGTTGTATATGCTTGGGTGTTAGGCTCTTGCCTGTTGGCCCGGTTCTTCGCCTGACGAAGCTGCTCCTTCCTTGGTGCCTGGTGTTCAGGAAGGAGTTGTTTGGGGTTTTACAGAAGCTTTCTTCCCTTCTGTGTTTTTCTTTGTCAAATTTCGAGTTTCAAATCTCAAATTTCAAATTTCAAATTTCAAATTTGAAATTTGATTTTCTGTGGGTCTCGCCATCACAGCTCTTGGCTGGGCTTCTATGCCCCAGGCTGTTGGGGCTGCTGTGGCTGAGTGGCCCTGTTTTGGTTCCGATGCGATAGCTTCCGATCCGGTTGCTGTCTAGTTGGGGTGTTTTTTGGACAAATCTGGCATGCCCGGTGTGTTGCAGGAGCCTGTGTTTCCTACTGTTCTTGATATTTTGAATGCTGTCAAAGGTTGCCACTCGGATTGCACAACTGACTGTGTTGTTTTGGATGTGCCCTGGGTCCAAATCCTAGGTGGTCTGAGCTCTTGGCTGGGTTCGTTGCCGGAGAGGGGGGCTATGTTTTTCTCTTTCTGATGCTGGCTGTCTGTAGGGGTTGGCGCTGATACTTCATTGTTATTCTAATGGAGCGGCTGGTAATGCTGGAGTGTATCGGGTTTCCTGCTGTTTCATCGGTTGTTTGGTGACTTCCTTCTATGTTGCTACTACTAGCCTTGATGAAACAACGGGGACTTTTATGAATGCCTTCGCTGATCTCAGATTGCTCCATGACTTCCTTGGCCAAATTTCTGGCCCTGCCGTTTTTGCTCCTGTTGAGTTTGCAGAATCCTTTATGATGTGTTGTGAAGCATGGTATATTGCCATGGGTCCGATATCTGATTGTGCTATGGTGCTTTGAGTCGAGAGGGCTATTGCTGGAAAGGTTGCAGGCTCCTTTTTGTTGCGTTATGAAGTATGGCTAATGCCATGTGCACATTTCCCCCTGCTGTTTTATGCTGCGAAGGAATAATTTGATTCTTCTTTCTGCAAATTTGTTGGAATTTGCTTGGGATGGTCTGGTCCTACACTGCTGGAGCAGTTGATCCCGATGTGGAGCTGGGCTGTATTGCTTATGGTTTCAGCTCTGTGTAAATGGTTGCCATTAATATGGCCCTGCTGTGACGCCCTTGTATTCGAGGGTGCAGAAGAAGGAACGGTTGCAGAATCGTTTTGAGATTTCGTGAGCTGACCAGCTGAAGTTTGTTGTCGCTGGAATTGCCAACTCTGGCTCATGGCAGCCAGCGGTAGCTGGGCAGCAACTGATCCCGTTGTGGTGCTTGGCTGATGCAGGCTCCATTTTTCTGTGTATTGGCTCTTGGCAATTTGATGATGCTAGTGTATAGTTTATCCAGCTGTGGTGGTGGGCTGAGATACTGGTGATGCCGTGTTGCCATCACTGGTATCCTGATATTGGTGTTGGCTTGCCCGAGATGCTTTGGGCGTGCTGCTCTCGTCCAAGGCCAGAAAGATGAGTCTGAGACCCCTTATGCACATGGATGCTACTGCATATGCCGTGGTGGTGTTTCTCGGCCGAATGAAATGGAAGCAATGATGCTTACCAAAAAAAAAAAAAAGTGGAAGCAATGCATGTTTTTGGCTTGTGTATAACCAATCCGAGGACTTGCTACTGGCTTTTGCAATTTCCTTTGCTATTTGATACTGATTCTGGAACTGTAGAAATTCAGTTTGCTCTAGGTTTGATGATAAATAAATCTGTAGCTGCTATTTTTCTTGTGTGTGTATTAAGGCCGGGGTGCATGTGGCCGGTTAAGATGATGATCATATAGTTGTTTTTTTTGTGTTTTTTTGTTCGGTTTTATGATTTGATTCATGGTGGTGCTCAGGGAATGTCCTAACTTGTTGTTCTACCTCTAAGTATCAAAACATTTGGAATTAGAATATCGTTTTATACTTTCGTTTATTTTAATTTCAATTTACTTACTTACCAAAAAAAATAAAAGATAGGCGGCAGCGGAGATTATCTTCGAGAACCAGGACTTCGGTATGAATAACTTGATCTTCCATTGAGAGAATTTTTACCGCCACTCTAAGGGGGTCCCAGCCAACCCAAATCCGCCCGATTGAAGAATCCGAGTAATTCATGGACCAATGCCATTGAGATCTGATCTTTTTTTGATAAGTAATTAAATTTTATTAATGAAAAAAGGTACAAAAACCTTGTTCTATTTCTAAGTGTTTTGCCAACTTGGATTTAAAACAAAGATATTGGGGCATACCCCGAGCAACGTGAAACATGTCACTACACCAATATTAAGAAAATAAACAACAGAATAAACCGGATTACGTCCGCCAACGCCCATCAGCTGAAAAAGGAGTTCAAATGAACGAAGGACAACTTCACGGGATTTCATACAGCAACAGCAAAGCTGATCAACGAAACCAACTATCAGTGGGAGAAGACCATGCAAAAACTAGGGCACCCGAGGACCCTCACCTAAGCCATCCAATCAGATCATGGTCATCAGTACAACACAGGATGTACTTAGGTCATCATCTTGGTCACCCACCTCGTCCAAAAAGCATGTCGGACAGGAAACGCCTCAAGTGCCTCAGCCACTCGGGCGACTCATCCTTCTAAGCCTTAATCAAACACCACAGCCAACAAGTAACTCAGTTTCAAAACACCTGTCCTATCAGCAGCAAAACCTCCAAGCAGCAACTGGGAATACTTTTTACATCGGGAATTCCAGCAGCATATGCCGACAACAGGCTGCAGATTACTTACCAAAAAAAAAGACAACAGGCAGCAGATGACAGCTTTTTCTACCATCTGGTAAAACACGGCATTCCCCAGCAAGAGACCATGGAGATCACCAGCCAAATCTAAGAAAATAGACTGTAAAATTAACTCAGTAGCATCCCTCCAGAAACCTGCAGATGCGTCCCATGGAGATCATAGAACCTCTGCAAAGGATCTCGGATTATCATGCATATCGGAAATTTGCAAGGCAGATAGCTTGCATCTCGGTCCAAAGCAGAAAAAACGTGCCACAGCATCCCGGAAGCCATCTCGGCATCAAATCTGAAAATAACTTACTTAAGCCAACAGCAATGCTTCATCAGTAGCTCACTGCCACAACTAAGCAAAGGAGGAGGATAGCATCACTGCATGGGCCGTTTCAGTTTTTCCAGCCTGAAGCTCTCAACAAAAGTGACTCGGCCACTACAATCCAAGAACATGGAGATTACCCGGACATGGAAAATCAGCCAATATCCCACTCACTCCAACACATCAACCGCATACATAGAAACACCGGCTCCCCTTCACAAACATGTCCCCAGACAGTAAGCACAGATCAAGACAATGTCGGACCGGGAAGAAAAGGGGTGGCTGCCGGCAAATCCTCGGATATCAAACATCACAACAAACTTCAATATCTAGAACAGCAGCAAAGGGAGCATTCAAACAATCTACATCTAAATGCTTCAGCCTAGATTTGGCATCCCGCTACTGCATTTTCGAAGCATTAAAACAAAACCTCAATGCACACAAAAAGTGCCCAGCCCAAAAACTCACATTACGGTAATGAGAATTTGAGATTTCAGCCAGGTTTCAATCTTCATCCAACTGCCTCAGCACTCTAAAGATATCCAGCCCTGCATTTCAACTGAATCTGGCACCACAAAGGATAGCCGGATCATAGCACCAAACTCAGCATCAACAGCCAGTATTAGCTGCACAACCCTGTTGGAACAACAACAGGAGCAGCAATGTGATTCAGCATACACCAGACCAGAGGACCATCACCAGATTGGATCTGAAGGACTGCAGCCCGGACATTAGTAGCACCATATCAATCCCAACCACACCACTACTAGCAAGCAATCAGCAACACGCATATACCAAGAAAGCAGCTGCAACAGCAGCAGCAATGGCTCGCCCAGCCTCGAGGACACTAATCCACCGCATCAGTAAATGCTCAATCAGAAAGCTAGGGGTCACAAAGCCTTACACTACCTGGAATGATCTTGGCGGGGGCAGACGAGTTCATCACCATCACTTCAGTGCATCAGTACGCATGAACACCCAATACCAATCCAGAGGTTGGCCATCGAACCCGCGGACTTGAGAAGCCATGGTAATTTCAAACTTTTTTAGGGGGGGGGAAGAGGGGGAGAGAGGCGAAAAAGTGTGTGTGTGAGTGAAAAAAAGGATCCTAGAGTGGGCACTAGGGCGAAAAACCAAAAAAAACCAACCATGGGCTAACCAAGAAAAACCAAAAACATTTAAAGCCACAAATTTTAATTTCCTAATTACAACCAAAACCTGTAGACACCGACAAGTGTTCATCATAATCTGATATTTTCCAAAAATAATAAGAGAAAGAGGAGTTCACCATCAAGCCGGCATGTAGCCATATCATGAAACAGATGTAGGCGCACAAAGAGGGAGACTACACACCGCAAGATAACATAAAGGAGGGTGTACAAGCCCCGTAGGCTAGCAGCTAAAAGGGAGACTATACACCAAACAAAATTCAACAGGGTTTTTCAAATATCCTTTTTTTTCTCTTGTCGGCCCAACCAGCCAACCAAACATGGCGGACGACATGATTTCAGTAAAACGAGGAACCAGGAAAAAAAAAAAAACAAGCGGTCCAAATACCTTGCGGCGGACAAGGAGCATGCCTCCCATAAACAGCCTCAGCACTATCCAAACACCCCTATCAGCAAAACCAGGAAGGTAAAGAAAATCACCTCCAGTTCAAAAGGGGGATACTCCATCTAGTCATAATAGATCTGGAGCTATGCGTCCTGTCGACTTGAGTAGTTTTAAGTTTGCACCGAACCGCAGAAGTAATTAGATTAATCAATTGGGGTTCATTTTGAGGCAATGATTTTTTAAAAATGCAATGGTTTCTTTCTTTCCAAATATAGTAAACTGAGGCAGTAAGAGTGAGACGGAAAGAGATAGCTTTGAGGTTTTTACCTTTCCATATATTGGCAGCCCACATAATATTGGAATGCCAATCTGGATAAGGCCAACTCATTCCAACTTTACGGCACATCATCAGCCAAACAGCCAAAGTGAAAGGGCAAGCAAAGAAGAGGTGGTCATGACTTTCAGTTCCATTTGTACACAGGATACAGGATGCCGATGTGACGTCCCACGTCATACGTCGTTGTACTTATCATTAATATTATTATTATCATAGACAGGATCCTAACATTATCCATAATTTATACTGGCTCTAATATCACATTAGTCATTCATGATATCAGTCTAAATTAAGGAAGATGCTTACTAAATATCCATAAGAATTTAAATCTGACGGAAGCATATATTCTATATCATAACGGAAGTGATTCCATTATCATCAAAATGCAACATGTCTAAAATACAACTTTATACAGTACACATATATATATTTTTTCTTTTCATCATCCCAAGTACAACATATGTGTCATAATAAAATTATGGCCACCTCAACTTCTTTCCTAATCCTGTTCGTCCTTCATCATTTCTTGAGACTCGTCTGAAGGGAAGTGAAAACAGCAAGCGAGTGAGCCAAATGCTCAACAGTGTACATAACATACAAAGGCATGCATTTTATACAGAAGATACATTACCAAATATAAATAGGAGCAGATACATGAAATGCAATACATTTACCTTTCTTTGTTTCTTAGCTTTTATTAATTGCATTTATTTTCCCTTATCTTTAGGGACCAGGGCCAGTGGGCCTCACTAGCTAACGGAGCGGATAAATCGAAGAAAGGATTATGTTAACCCACACAATATAAGGCAAATATCCTAGCAATAGGATAGATTGTGCTTACTTCCACAATCGGGATTGTGCTTAATTCCACAATCCAATTCTTGTCCTCCTTCTTACACCCCGAGGCGGGCGGTACTACCTATAATCCCGGTAGATGGGGCCAAAATGGACGAACCGTACAAAAGCAATTCTTCAATTTTCCACTGTAATATCTTAAGGCATGCCAGGGAATATCACCATCTGAAAAAGATCCATGGTCCAATTTTTCTTTTTCAACTTTGAAGGGATCTCATATAACCGAACTTTAGCAAAATTTAACTGAACGTCACTGGACATAACTGAATGTTTTCATATTTTCATAGAGTCCCTTCCAAACTTTCATGAATATAGTTTAACATAGCAAACGATATTCAAATATAACATTTCATAGGCCTTGAACATGCAGAAAAATGCATATAAAACTTTGTTCCATACTTAGCGTCTTTCAATCTACTTGGTGGCCAATTAATTTACCGGAGCTTAAATAATTTAATTCAATACTTATTGATGTTAGTAAGTCAAGTCGGGGAAGGTCTTGAATATTTTATTCATATTCCGAAAACTTCCCGGTTCATGTGAACCGGTTCGGTTAAGGCTTAGGACCCGGTTTCATAATTATTTTGCGCCCGAAATTTTTTTATAAGTATCCCAATATCCTTCTTAGGTCTATTGGTCATTGGGTCTGTCAAATTTTAGTCAAATTTGGGCCCGGTTCGACCCCTTTGAATAAAGGGCTCAAATTACCATTTAAGCTGAACTGGTTCGGGAAAGAATTTGAGGGACTGGTTTACTGAGTTATATAGCCCATTTTCACGAGACATTTTTACACAACGTGAACATGGGTCTTAGCTATTTCGTGCCAAAATTTGAGCTGGTTTGGTGATCGGATGGTGGCCGGTTCAGTCTGCCAACACAAACTGCCCATTCGGGTTTCAGCAGAACTGTCTAAGATAGTTCTGTTTCCCTAATTTTTTTATGGTTCAATCGGGTCTATTTTTGATCTGTTATGGGCTTCCTCTTGTAGACAAGGGACTTAAGTTTGAGAATAAATTTGGTTTAGGGCCAGTCCAAGTCAAAATATTGACTGGTTCAGATCAAATTCCCAAAACAGATTCTGCATCAGCAACAGCTGATGCAGACAGATTTTGTTCCAACTTTGAGGATCCGAATCATATTTAATTTGGATCCGATTTTTACGAGACAATACTTGAATATCACCTCCAAGGCCTTAGCTAACTTCTGGCACCGATTTGGCCCATTTTGGATTCGGGGTGTATTTTATTTAAAATTATTTCCCCAACTGCTCAAAGAAGCAGTTCAGTAAGACCCTTGCTGTTCATGGGTCCGGTTCAGTATCCGGCCCATATTTTATTGGGCCTCCGATTTACATGGTGACAGTCCACACCTAATACTAGAAAATCGAGTCAGGTTGGACTCCGGATCAATCCATTTTGGGGGGTGTTTGGCTAAATTTCAGAAACAGAAATTCAACATCAGCAGAACCAGTACAGCCGAGTTTGGGTCCGATTTTGAACCCCTTCTTGAATGCTGAGAGGCTCATTTTTTTCCCACTTTTACTTCATTAAATAAGGATCATTTTACCAGTTTTGGTCGTTGGCTAATTCGGCCATTTAGTGGTCGAAATGAAGCAAACATCAGGAACTGCCATAGCAGAACCCGATTTTGGACACTATCATGTGTCCAGGGCCGGTTCACCCATTTTTAATTTTTTTCTTGCAACTCCTCATGAATTTATGATAACTAATGA
>JAODPA010146926.1:0-15326 GCA_025585075.1 Nepenthes mirabilis
TATATAATCAAAATATGCATGTGTCTTTTAGACATTAGATTTGTCAAATTCCTTGAGTAACCTCATCCAAACATTCTTCGCCAAACATTGATGGATGAGAATAAGGACTTGTTGATCATTCTTTTACATCTTTTGTAAAAGCCTCCTTTTGAGTAAAAGCAGAAGTAAAATCTTTGCCAGGCTTCTCATAGCCTCCGTCCACAATCTTTCATACATCTTTGGATCCAAGCAAATCCTTCACACAAATGCATTAACTTTCACAATTGTCTTTTGTAAGAGGAGAGTTTCCAAATTAGTTATCTCCAGGGTTACGAAATTTCTAAGACCAATTTCGTATTAGCTGGTAATGTTGAGGTAAGGCAGAGGTTACCATGGAAGGATTGAAAAGCTCAGCTTCGAGGCCGGAGGAAGACGATGACAGACGCGCGAGGTAAAGAGGAAGAGAAAAGCTGGGCAAGGCGTGAAAGAATACAGACGCAACACGCTTATTCAATTTATCGTTCTTTTGATACAATGAAAAGAGGCAAAAGCTCCTGTTATATAATACACAACGGGCAGGAGTATTGTAGGAAACAAAATAAAGAAAGAAAGAAAAATAAAAGGAAATACAAAAATATAAAATAAGAAAATATACAGAGATATATTTATGGTGATACAGCTGTGTTTCCTAATACCCCCTGCAAAGTGGAGCATATATATTATTTATACCCAATTTGGATAAGTGAATCTTCAAACGGTGTGATGGTAGTATTTTGGTGAACATATTTGCAAGTTAATTATGAGTGGTCACATGGTGAGTGCGAACACCCCTGTCTTGAATCTTATCGCGAACCAAATGGCAATTCAACTCAATATGCTTGGTACATTCATGGAATACAGGATTGGCGGATATGTGGAGGGCAGCTTGATTGTCGCAGTAGAGATCGGCAGCGTGAGAGTGTGGTACTCGCAGATCAAGAAGAATGTAACGAAGCTAAGATAATTCACAACAAGTAGTAGCCATTGATCGATACTCTACTTCCGCGGAAGAGCGAGAGATCACTGCTTGTTTCTTGCACTTCCAGGAAATAAGAGAATTTCCAATGAAAATGCAGTAGCCGGTGATGGATCTTCTAGTGTCTGGACAGGAAGCTCAATCTGCATCACAAAAAGCTCAAAGTTGAATGTTAGAGGTGGAAGAGAATAATATGCCTTGTCCCAGATTCTGTTTAAGGTATCGCAGTACTTGATAGGCTGCATTCATATGACTAGAGGTCGGTCGAATCATGAATTGACACAAAATGTGGACAGCGTAACATATATCGGGTCTTGTGACTGTTAGATAGAGGAGCCTGCCAATTAGTCTTCGATAGATGCTAGGATCTTGCAAAACGGTTCCAGTTTTTTTACTCAGCTTTACATTTTGGTCCATTGGGAGTTTAAGGAGTTTGGAACCAAGGAAACCGAAATCTGCTAAAATATTAAGTGCATATTTTCTCTGACATATATGGATGCCTGTCGATGACCGTGCAACCTCTATCCCAAGAAAATATCGTAAAACACCAAGATCTTTAATTTTGAAGGCACGATTAAGAAATGATTTAACAGAATGAATGGGATCCAAAGAATTACTGGCCACAATAATGTCATCAACATATACAATTAACACTGTAAAGGATTCATCATCTTCTTTGGTAAATAGGCTATAATCAGCTTTGGATTAGGTGAAGTCAAAAGTAATGAGGGATATAGATAGCTTGGAGTACCACTGCCTAGAGGCCTGTTTAAGGCTATATATGCTTTTTAACAGTTTACAAACTTCATTGGGTTTCCCTTTAGTGTACCCGGGGGGTTTCTGCATATAGATCTCTTCATTTAAAACTCCGTGTAGAAAGGCGTTGTTAACATCAAAGTGGTACAGGTGCCACCATTTGATAGCCGCCATTACTAAGAGATATCGTACTATAGTTAGTTTGGCAACAGGGAAAAAGGTTTCATGATAGTCTATCCCTTCTTGTTGTGTATATCCCTTTGTAACTAATCTACATTTGTATCTCTCAATACTTCCATCACTATTAAACTTTAATTTAAAGACATATCGGCAGCCAATAGTTTTCTTACTGGAGGGTAAGTCAGTAATGATCCATGTCTTATTTTGCTCCAACGCGTTCAATTTATTTTCAATGGCTTCACGCCATTTTTCATCACGAATGGCTTGGGCATATGTTTGTGGTTAACTGTGAGATGTTATGGTAGCTGAAAAATGCCCAAAGGTGGGAGATAGTTTTTGATATGTTATATGATTTGCAATGGGATATGGTTTACTTAGAGGTGTTTGGACGTTTGATTGAGTAGGCGAAATCTGAGATACTTGGTGACAATGAAATTTCTTCAGGTATTCGGGCGCTTTGCGAACTCTAGTGGTTCTCCGAACGAGTATTTGACTAATTGTAGTGGATTGGACATCATTCGATGCATTTGGTTCGAAATAATCGTTGATCAGTTGTTCCTGGTCCTGATTGTGGATAGGAACGGTGGAAATTTCTTCACTATCTTCAGTCATAGGTTCAACTACTGAATTCGAAAAAGAATCTTGTAAGTTGGATGGCACCATTTGTGTTTGCCATAATTGTTCGTTATTGGTCGTAGATAGTTCTAATGAGGATGCATCGAGTTGAATATTAGAGCTTTGGTCAATGCCGTCGTTCCGAAAAGGAAATATATTTTCATGGAAAATCACATCTCTTGAATAAAATGTAGCATAGCTATTTAAGTCGATTAATTTGTATCCTTTGACACCAAACGGATAGCCTAGGAAGACGCATTTTCTACTTCTAGGATCAAACTTGGTACGGCCATGGGAGATGGTGAAAGCAAAGCATAAGCAACCAAATATTCGCAAATTCTTGTAGTTGGGTTTTACGCCAAAAAGGATTTCGTATGGAGTCCTATAATCCAATAACAGGGTTGGTGTTCTATTTATGAGATATGCTGCTGTAAGGATGCAGTCACTCCAAAAATGTAAAGGTAGCCCGGACTGAAATCTAATAGCCCTAACGACGTTCAACAAGTGTTGATGTTTACGCTCAACAATGCCATTTTATTGTGGAGTTTCAACACAACTCCTTTGATAAATTATACCTCTTTTACTGTAAAATTCTTCCATGTTAAATTCAGATCCATTATCACTTCTTATGGTTCTAATCTTGGTATTGAATTGTGTTGTAACAAGATTATAGAAGTTTTCTAAGCATTGTTTGGTATCAGATTTTTATTTTAGAAGGTACACCCACGTACTCCTAGAGAGATCATCAATAATGGTTAAAAAATATTTATAACCATCATAGAAAATCTCAGAGAAAAGTCCCCATATGTCACAGTGAATCATCTCAAACAAGATGTGTGACTTATGGGTGCTGGAAGAAAAAGGGAGACATCGTTGTTTAGCCATGTAACAAACAGAACAAGGATTATTATAATTAATGGAATATAATACTCCTTTTACAAGAGGATTATCAATCATCCTAAGTCTATAATGAGATATGTGCCCTAAACGGCAATGCCAAACGTCAATCGGAGACAAAACAAAATGAACTGAAGGTTTTATGTTTAAATTGGAATACTTAAGAAGGAAAACAGCTAGAGTGTTTAAAGGTATTTCAGTTTGCTTCAGATGATATAATCCATTTCTTTCTTCACTCATCCCAATCGTTGTCCAAGTAGTAAGGTCCTGAATCAAACAAATGTTAGAAAAGAAAAAACATACAGCAATTAAGTGTATCAGTTAGCCGTTTAACGGAAACTAAATTAAAGGAGAAAGAAGAAACACAAAGGACATTTTGCAATGTTAGCTTATCGGTAAGTCTAATATTTCCAATATGATAAACAGATGCTTTACTTCCATCCGAAAGTTTGACAGAGCATGAAATCTGGACCTTATAATGAACATATAATGAGGGATCACATATCATATGATCTGTGACCCCAGTATCCAGAATCCATATATGTTGATTATTATCATGATGCTTATGGAAGGAAGAAACAGAGGAGATATTACCTGTCATATTGGCAACCTTCGGCTGCTCGATTATTGAGTCGAACATAGGCTGCATCGTCTTGGCAGCAGTATCCTTTGATTGAATCAATTCCATAAGTTGTTTAAATTGGTCTTTAGTCAGCGCCACCCTATCATCAGCGTTTCCTTCTTGATCGGTGTGGTTTTTGAAGCTTGACAAATTGGCAGAGGGAATTATATTCCCGGTTTTGCCGTGTGACTTGTGGTTAGGGGGAAAGCCATGCAGCAAGTAACATTTTTCAACCACATGCCCGGTTTTGTTACAGTAGGAGCATACGGGCGCATCAGCATTGCCGTTTTTAAAGCACTGTTGTACAGAGTGCCCAACAATCTTACAATAAACGCAGAAAGGCCTATCTTTCTTAACAGGGTAATTAGTTTTCGCATTGTTTTTGAAAGAGCTAGGGTTTCTCTTGACTGTTAACGCCACGGTGTTTGAATTCTGGGCAACAGACAGCATTTGATGCTATTGTTCTTGTTACTGAATGACCAAGAATACTCGGCTAACAGAGGAAAGAGGGTCCATCATCATGATTTGGTCCCGGGCATTGGAATAAGAATCGTTTAATCCCATCAAAAATTGTATAACACAATCTCGTTGGCATTTGTCAGCAAAGATTTTCATCTTGCCGCAATCACAATTTGGGAGGGGGTCATAAATCAAGAGCTCATCCCACAAAGTTTTGAGTTTACCGCAATATATGCTCACAGAATCTTGTTCTTGCAGTAGGCTAGCCAACGATTTCTTCAATTGAAAAATCCGTGGCCCGTTCTGTTGGGTAAAACGGTCGCGTAGCTCATTCCAGATCTCAAATGTATCCTTGACGAAGACAACGCTTGATTTAATCGATGGGCTAACAGAGTTTTGAATACAGGAGACAACCATATCGTTGTAACGTCCCCAGATTTCGAAAAGGGGATCGCTTGAGTCACTCGATTTGTGAATAGTGTCCTCGATGAACTGAAGCTTATTTTTTGCTCTCAAGGCTCGACGCATGGCTCTGGACCACGTCGCATAGTTGTCGGCGGTGAGTAAATCGGTGACAAGGGTAATCGCAGGGTTGCCACAGACTTCCAGCCAGCAGGGATTTGTGAGATCTGTGAGGGTTTGAAGGCGCATGTGTTCGTGTGAAGGGGCGATAGATGGGTTGGCTGTGTATGATGTGGTTTCGAGCGAAGTTGGTGGAAACCCCATGTCTTTGATACCATAAAAAGCTCAGCTTCGAGGCCGGAGGAAAACAATGACAGACGCGCGAGGTAAAGAGGAAGAGAAAAGTTGGGCAAGGCATGAAAGAAGACGGACGCAACACGTTTATTCAATTCATCGTTTTTTTGATACAGTGAAAAGGGGCAAAAGCTCCAGTTATATAATACACAATGGGCAGGAGTATTGCAGGAAACAAAATAAAGAAAGAAAGAAAAATAAAAGGAAATACAAAAATATAAAATAAGAAAATATACAGAGATATATTTATGGTGCTACAGCTGTGTTTCCTAATAAGGATCGGCAGAGAACTGGATCAGATTTAACCAGCTACCACAAGCTCACAAAGTAAATGTGATTGATGGCATATTCTTCTTGTTTAATGCCCTTGTTGCACTACGTGCGTGCCTTTTTAATGTCTTTATAGAACTTTCAATGCTCGTGTGAAGAAAAACTACAGCCTAATTCTTGAATATATTGTATTTTTTGAAGATTTCTCCATACCTGCTTGGATCCTCAAAATATTAGCTGCACAACAGGCAAGTGGATAGTCGCTCCACCACTCACAAGTAGACTACCGCTAGATAATAGCAAACAAGCTTTTACAGCCTCAGCAGTTACATTGAGACTAGCAGCAATGACAGTATGACGCAACAGAGTGCCCAAGTTATTTCCTTCTGTGAGTCTTAGAATCAGTGGAATTAGAGTGAAGTGAATAAGATTTGGGGGACATTGTAGAAGGTCTTCGAGGGGAAATATTTTCGATCACCATCTATGATGTTTTCTCGAGGAGCATGCCACTTTAAGCTATGAAGGTGGCTGGCTTAGAACCCAATGCAAGTGAACGAACCCATAGACAGAAAAAACCTGATCAACCACCATCATCCACGGAACTCCACCCAGGTACTTTCTTCAGGTTTCCTTTCTTCATCGACTTCCTAAGCCTCATGACATCCTCCCAGCGTCCAGCCTCTGCATACATGTTGGACAAAACAACATGAACACCATGATTGTGAGGATCCAACGCTCGAATTTCTTCTACCACCCTTTCTGCAACCTCAATATTCCCCCGATTTCTGCAAGCCGTCAATAGAGCCCCCCAGATCACCACATCAGCTTTCCATACCATGTCTCTGATCAGCTTCTCTGCCTCTAGTAGTTTCCCTCCTCGTCCAAGAAGATTAACCATGCACCCATAGTGCTCTATCTTGTGTTGAATGTTATGAACCGTTTTCATAGAGTGAAAAATCTCACGGCCTGCCTCGAGCAAGCCGGCATGGCAGCATGCAGATAGAACTCCTATGAATGTAATGTCGTTGGGTATGACATTCTCCTTCTCAAGCTTTTGGAACAGACGAAGTGCTTCTTCTCCATGGCCATGAACAGCCAACCCATGAATCATAGCATTCCATGTTGCGATATTCTTCTCTTGCATACTATCAAACAACACTCTAGCCTTTGAAACCGCTCCATTCTTTGCATACATATGAACTAATGCTGTGCCAAGAATCACCCCCAATTCAATCCCCCTCTCTTTCGTAAACTCATAAATTGCATCTCCCAACTCCAAGCACCCCTCCTTGGCACTAGCTGACAAAACGGATGCCAGAGTTGCTCCATTTGGCTCAAATCCATCGGCCACCATTCCATCAAAAAGCAATAAAGCCTCGTTCGAGAACTCGTTCTGCGCATACCCACAAACCATACTCGTCCAAACACTCAAGTTCCTCTCAGAAATTTCATCAAACACTTTCCGGGCATCACTCAATTCACCCGAAACAGAGTACCCCCTTACCAAGCCATTAACAACATGCAAATCACTCTCCAAACCGAACTTCATAACATGGGTATGAACCTGTTTACAGCAATTTAACGACTGAAATCTCGTACAAGCCTTCAGGACAAAAGGGAAGGTGTGCTTGCCCGGCCAAACATCAAGTCTTCTCATTTCCGTGTACAGAAACAGAGCAGCAGAGGGGTTTAAACCACCGGCTTGCGCTCTGATCATTGTGTTCCACATGAAAGTGTTTGGTTCGTGGGTAGTGTTGAACAGTTTTACAGCGTAATTGACGTCGCCGGAGTCCGAGAGGGCACAAAAGGAGAGCAAACGGCTGGCGGCATAGTTGTCGTGAATACGACTGGCCACGATCATTTGGGCGTGGACTTGCTTGAGTTGGCGCATTGAGGTGCATTTGTCCGCGAGGGCTGAGAGAGACGGAGGTTTTTGTAGTGGTTGTGACAGTGCTGCAGCTAGAAGGGGAGATAAATATCTTACGGAAAAGGATGGCTTTGGCGCCAACATAGGGCCATGGAAACGAGCTATTGGTGGGGCGTGAAGGAAGACATTTAGGAGAGTTCTGCCGAGTAAGGGCCTCTGGAATTAGACTAAAAATAAAGAACGCATTGATAATGAACTTAAGATTAGCCTAATAATTCTTCATCTAATTGATGAAAGAGAAGATTAGCCTAATGCACCTTTAACATGATGAAAGAGAAGATTGCAATTTCAAGACAGAAAAATGGAATGGGAAAGACTTGCAAATATGGGAGAGAGCTGATTAGTGCAGGAGTCTCCACTCGATTGATACATTATAATAATTGTTGGATCATATGTAAGGTGAGATTTGTTAGATCACTTGACAACTAACTAGAAAGCAATGTAATAGAATGTTGGAGAAAAATAATAGAATCTTCAACACTATCCTCAGGATGGCAACTGCAAATTATGCACACCCATCTTGCTGCATAGAAGACGAAATCAAGCCACTAGTACGGGCTTGGTCATGATGTCCGAAAGCTAGCAAAGTTTGAAATGTATCTTCATGTAACTTGTCTTTGACAATATGGCAGTCAATTTTAATGTGTTTCATTTTTTAATATAAAATAAGATTAGTATTAATATGTAAAATTCTCATTTCACTTAAGACGATTGTAGATGATCGATGACCAAATCATCTAACAAATGCCGCTGCCAGATAAGTTCACAACATGTTGAAGTCATAGATTAGTATTCTACTTCAGCGGAAGATTGAGATATTGCATGTTGTTTCTTCAATTTTCAATATATAAAAAAATTCCCTACAAAAAAATAAAAAAAAAAATAAATAAGCAAAACCTATGACTGATCTACAGGTGTCCAAACAAGCAACTCATTCTGAATCATAGAAGAGCCTTCAGATGAAGCCATGAGTAAGAAGTGAATAATGACCCTAGTTCAGGAGTACTCTTTATGTATCAAGTATGCAATGAACAGTATTAAGATGTGGTTATTTCGGACTATTTAAGAACTAACTTAAAATATTGATGAAAAAGTTAAATTAGGTCTAGATATAATTAATTAAAGTAATCTTTTCATCAAGTCGTTTGTATTCTAGAGGATCAAGAATTAGCTCCCATATAAAATGGCCCAGTCTGAAATTTTCTACCATAGGAGATGCGGTAGGTCAACAACCAAGACATGTAGCATCATCAAGTATTTGAAGTGTTTGCTTTCATTTGTTGGGATTCAAACAACCCGGATTTACCTGATCCGGTGCAGTGAAAACTTGAACGCCCCGTCGTCAACATTTACCAACTTAGTGGGTCTAAGGAATAAAAGAGATGTACAACATTTTTAATGTGGAAACCCATCACAAATCGAAGGGAAAAACCATAGGACACGGTCCATAAATAAAATTCACTATGTGAAAAATGGTTATAGAAACCTCTTCAGCTATAGAAACCTCTCGAAAAGTTGAGAACAAAATAAGAGTAAAAATACAATTCTCTCTTACGTTTTTCTTTCCTCACAACTCTCTTCTACCAAATGTGGACTATAAACAACAAAGGAAGAGGCTTTCTTTTGCACATAGCTTCCTTCCCATTTTGCAGCAATATTGCTTCACCGCAGCTGCCCCACGCAACTGCTCAGACTCACACTTCACTTCTCCAACATCTGCTGCTTTATAGTGAGGTCTGGCCCAAGTTCCACAACACGCATGCTCTGCACTCCAAGTTGTGTGCACCAAATGTTCTACCAATTGCTTCCTGCCACTTTGCAAGCAACTTTCAGTGCATGGTCTGCAAGTCTACCAACTCTGAAAAATCAACTGTCCATAACGTCAATTGCTAACTTTCTACAATGTCTTCGGTCCTTGCTACGTTCAGTGACCTCGGCCGTTATCTGCACAACTACGCAAAGTCAGCTCCCCGCCATCACAGAGTCCTCAGTCACTATCACATAGCAACCTTAGCCAACATCACTTACTCCGACTCCTAGAGCCACTTTGGAATTGCATTTATCTATGCAATTCTACTCCGGAAATCCACTCCGAATTTCCACCACAAAATGTCACTCCGACATTTAGCAAATGCCACACCGACATTTCCACTCTAAATTTTCACCTCCAAATGTTACTTTGGCATTTTCTCTCCGAAAAATGCACTCCTGCATTTTCGCTCCAAAAATGCACTCTGGAATTTTCCACACCGGAAAATCCTCTCCAGAGAAATTCATTTTTTTTTCTCAGCCAATCAACATCCTGTTGACCGGATTCTATTCTCAGCCGGTCAACCTCTCGTTGATCGGCTTCTTCTCCCAATAAATCAATCTCTCGTTGACCGACTTCTACTATCCAGCCGCATGCTGGTCGTACTCCGGCCACTGCCCATCCGGTAATTGGCACTCTGACATTTTCCTGCTCTGACAAATGGTCTCCTGATCTTTGTTGCAACCAGTTTGCAGTACTCCAAATATTACACAAAACCTGTGTAATCCAATGGCGTGTCCGTTTATTAAGTCATCCATAAGGGAGTGATCAATCCCAACATCACTGACAATGAAAAATGCCTTTAGAAGATCTAACAATTTCATGACACAGGAAGTATTTAATAATACTAAGATTTTTAAGTTTGAAATTGCTATCAAAAGTGTGTCTGACCTGGGTAATAAAAGAAATATCATTTTCTCTAAGAATGATATCATCTATATATATTGATAGTACTATAAAAGAGCTATCATTTCTCTTGGTGAACAATGAACAATCAGTCATAAATTGCACAAATACTTTTGTTAAGATAAAAGAGGATAGCTTAAGGAGCCATTGTGAGAAGCCTGTTCCAAACCATGTGTGGATTTGTATAATTTTCAAACTAAACCTTTCTGTTGTGGTATTGTATATCCAAAAGGACGATGGCTAAGAGGTAGTGTCATTGATGGAGATGACAGAAGTAAATGCAAGTAAAGCTTTTAATAGTGACAAATTTTACCACTGGATAAAACATGTCTTGATAATCAAGTCTAGATAGTTGAGTGTACCCTTTGGCAAATAATCGTGATTTAGGTCTCTTCACTGTGCCTTTAGATGTTTAAACACCCATTTGTTTCCCATATGTTTCTTTCCTTTGGGTAATGTAGTAACAGCCCATATATTGTTGGCAACAAGGGCATCAAGTTCTTTTCTCATGGCATGATGCCACTCAGGACTTTGAACAGCTTCAGTAAAGGATTTTGGTTTGGATGAGAGGTTAAAAAGAGTAAATAGGCTTAATGTGGAAGTGTAAATTTATCATAAGAAAGGAACGAGGTGTTGGGGTTCAAACAACCCGGATTTTTCCAATCCGGCACAGCGGAAAACCGAACCCCCCGTCATCGTCAGCTACCAACTTAGTGGGCATAAGGAACAAAAGATGCATAATATTTTTGATATGAAAACCCTTTCTCAACTAAGAAAAAAACCACGGAACAAATTTTGACAAATTTCACTATATAAAATTGGTTACAAAAACCCCGAGATAGAATACCAGCGACTCACCTTGGCTATATAAGCCCTTGAGATGAAAAATAAACAACAAAGTATGAGAATACAAAAAATTTTACACTTTGTTTTTACTCACTACTCTTCTGTTTCTTCACACTCTTTCACTCCTCACTATGGTACTTTCTATTCACAGATATTTTATAAGTGTGATGAAACGGCAACCACCGTTTCACCCCCGCACACATGCGGCCTAGCGCACAGTGCCCCTAGTGATTTCTCACACACCAACACATCCCTTAGTGTCTAGCACATTGGCTCTTGGTAATTTCTCACGCCTCATATCTATCCCCAGAAGTTGTGCTGTATAGAGAGAAATCTGGCACAAGTTCCATAGCACACATACTCTGCACGCCTGGTTGTGTGTACCGAAAGATCTACCAACTGTTGTCAACTCTGGAGGTCAATCTGCCACTTGTACAAACAGCGCATGCACTGCAGGTAAGCTACCTGCTCTGCAAAGCCTACCTACCTTTGATAGATAGCTATCTGCAACGTCAGCTGCCAGCTTTCCACAATATCCTTGGGCCATTACTCAGCCGATCAACCTTTCATTGACTGGATTCTTCTCCTAGCCGGTCAATATCCTATTGATTGGATTCTACTCTAAGCCAACCAATCTTCCGTTGACCAACTTCTACTACCCGGCTGCCAACCGGCCGTACTCTTGCAGCCCTACCTAACTACTCTAACAATTGCCCCTTCGGCAATTGCCACTCTGAGATTTACAGTTCCGACAAACGGTCTCATCTGAGATTTGTCTTCTCCGGCAAACGGTCTTCCTTGACTTTATTGCAGGCAATATGCAGCACTCCGACATCATACAAAACCTATGTGATTCAATGACATCTGTTTATTGAGTCACCCACAAAGGAGTGGCCAACTCCAATAAACTTTTCCTCACGATATTGTGGGGGTAAAACCTCACCTTTACCAAGCGACCGTCATTGTCTACCTTCCGACAGCTTTCCCTGAATTGGAAACCCGGTATTGACCACCGCAAACCTGAATGATACCTTCTTCTACTCCACTAAACCTGGAGTAGTCCAACTCCGTTTCAACTTCTTCCCCACGGTCGAATCATTCACCCTTACATTTTTCCTTCGCCATCTCAGCTCCTCCCTTGGCCCTATTGGCTCCATCCTTAGCCCTACTCAACTCCGCTCTTGGTTCTGCTGGTTCCGTCCTTGGCCCTATACAGCTCCGCCCTTGGCCCTGCTAGCTCTGCCCCTTGACCCTGCTCAGCTTCGCCCTTGGCCCTGCACGGATCCACCCTTGGCCCTGCACGGCTCCTCCCTTGGCCCTGCTAAGGTCCATTATACTTTTACCGTTCCTTACCACTCCACACTAAATGGCAAGCTCCTCCACGACGACGCCAGAATTCCCACTTTAACGGCTGCAGACCTTGGCGGCTGCACTTCTACAACACTTTACTGACGACTTTCCCTCTGTAACGCTTCACTCCGTCCCGACGCACCGGCAGCAAATCAGCACCTCCGCAGGTAGCCCTTTTCGATCAGCACCCTCCGTAAGTAGCCCTTTTTAGGCCTAGGCTGATCTTAGTTATCTGTGATACCACTTATTAGGGTTCGAATAAACCAAATTCTCCCAATCTGGCACAGCAAAAATCCAAACCCCCCGTCACCGTCAACTACCAATTTAGTAGGCACAAGGAATAAAAGATGTACAATATTTTTAACGTTTAAACTCCTTCTCAACTAAAGAAAAAAATTACGGGACAAATTTTGATAAATTCTACTATGTAAAATTAGTTACAAAAATCTTGAGACAGAATACCGATAACCCACCCTAGCTACACAAGCCTTTGAGGTAAAAAATGAAGAACAGAGTACAAGAACACAAAGAATTTCACACTTTATTTTCACTCACTATTCTTCTCTTTTTTCATACTCTTTCACTTCTCATTATAGTATTCTCTACTCACAGACATTTTACAAGTGTGGTGAAACGACAACCTTCATTTTACCCCCGTAAACATGCAACCTGGCACACAACACCCCTGGTGATTTCTCACACACCAGCACAGCCCTTGATGCCGAGCACACTTGTTCTTAGTGATTTCCCACACCACATGTCTATCCCCAGAAGCCGCGCTTTGTAAAGAGAAATCTGGCCCAAGTTCCACAGTATACATGCTCTGCACACTTAGTTGTATGTGCCAAAAGCTCTTCCAACTGCTGTCAACTCTGGAGATCAATCTACCACTTGCACAGACGGCGCATACACTGCAAGTCAGCTACCTGCTCTTTAAAGCCTACCTATCCTTGACAGCCAGCTGTCCACAACATCAGCTGCCAACTTTCCACAATGTCCTTGGGCCATTACTCATTTGGTTAACCTTCCGTTGACCGGATTCTTCACCCAACCGGTCAGCATTCCGTTGATCAGATTCTACTCTCAGCTCTTAACCAGTCAACCTCCTGTTGATCGTCTTTTGCTGTCAGTCAGTCAACCTCCCATTGACCAGCTTCTACTGCCCAGCTGCCAGCCAGCCGTACTCTTGTAGCCCTGCCTGGCTGCTCTGATAATTGCCCATCTGGCAATTGCCACTCCGAGATTTGCCACTCCAGCAAACAGTTTCATCTGAGATTTGTCTTCTCCAACAAACAGTCTTCCTACACTTTGTTGCAGGTAGTCTGCAGTACTCCGACATCACATAAAACCTATGTAATCCAATGACGTCCGTTTGTTGAGTCACCCATAAGGGAGTGAACAATCCTAACACGAGGATAGATCATGAGGTTCACCTGATGGAGTAGAAATTATTGTAGAACCTGCATCCAAGTCTGAATGTGATTGGGTGGTTCCTTGTGCCACACTGCTATGTAAATCTGTGAGATGGGTGAGAGTTTTCCTTGTCCTAAGTGACTTGTGAATGGGATTCACATAATGCCAGCAGTGGTGACTTTGACAGGGCTAGTGGTTGACTTGGTTAATTGTTAACTTGGCTAGTGGTTTTGGCCAGAATGTTTGTAGTATGAGGAAAGTAATTTGTGCCTACAAAGGATTTTGGAATTACTTTAAATGACCCACTGGGGTCATCTTCAGCAACATAAGAGAATGGGAATGTGTTTTCATAGCAGGTCAAATCCCTCGCCAAAAGAAGTTTGTGTTTGAAGATCAAATACTTTGTATGCCTTCAACATGGGGGTAACAAAGAAAGACACATGGTTTGGCTTCAGAATCAATCTTTGTGCGGTTTCTTTTAAGGTAGAAGTATAATAGAGACACACAAATACCTTTAAATACGAATATAAATATTGTGTTGGATTTGGTCACTCCCTTATGGATGACTCAATAAACAGTCATGTCATCGGATTTCACAAGGTTTGTGCGATATTTAAAGTGTTACAAACTGGCTACAGCAATGGATAAGATACCATTTGCCGAAGAAGGCAAATCTCAGAGGAGACTGTTTGTCGGAGTAGGCAAATCTCGGAGAAACCATTTGTTGAAGTGGGCAAATGTCGGAGTGCCAATTGCCGGAGGGCCAATTGCCGGAGTAGCCAGACAAGGATACAAGAGTACGGCAGGCCGGCGATCAAGCAGCAAAAGTCGGTCAACAGGAGGTTGACCGACTAAGAGAAAAGGCCAATCAACGGGAGGTTGACCGGCTAAGAGTAGAATCCGGTCAACGAGATGTTGACCGACTGAGAAAGGAAGATGGGGATGGTTGGGATGCTGACAGCTGTTTGTGCAAAACGTTGACTTTCTAGAGTTGGTAAGTTTTGCAGTGCAGGTAGCTGTCATACAGTGCACGTACTATCTGTACAGAGAGCAGGTTGACCTGCAAAGCACGCGTGTCTGAAGAAGTGTGGGAACTGATAATGTCATAGGAAAAGACAGGGTTGGCATGACAAATATCTGCAAAATCGGCCAGGTGAGCAAATGGGGATTTGGAACCAAAGTCTTTATAAGAAGCATACCAGGCGCTTCAAGAAGGAGACACTGCTGAAGACAAGCCAAGTAGCAAAGTGAGAGTTGCAAGTCCAGAGGCAAGCGGCCGCGGTAGCAGCAATGAGTGCAGTAGACGAAAGCAGCAGCGGCAACAGCTGCAGCGGTGAAACGCGAAAGGAGAGCAAAATGTAGCAGGAGTACGGAAGAGAGCTCTCGTCTTTCACCGTCTACCGCCACACATGTAAAATCAAACTGAGTAGAGGGCACCACCGATGAGAAGGAGAGAAGAAAAATAAAGAGATAAGAGAGAATGTGTAATATATCAAATATTTTTAATAATTATTTTAATACTTAT
>JAODPA010146937.1:0-15325 GCA_025585075.1 Nepenthes mirabilis
GGCGGAGAAGGAAGAGGAGGAGAAGGAGGAGAAGGGAAGAAGCGGCGGCAATGACACAGGAGATTGGCGGTGACGGTGGTCAGTGGTGGTGCGGCGTGGTGGTGCGGAAACCAATGACACAGAAGGGTCTCTCGCCACCACAGATTATGGCTGGGCTTCCAGGACCCGGCTATTGGGCTTGTTGTGGCTAAGAGTCCCTATTTTGATTTTAATGCGAAAGCTCCGGCTCAGGTTGCTGTCTGGTTTGTGTTTTTTGGGCAGATCTGCCATACCCAGTTTGTTGCAGGTGGCTTGTTATCCTGGTGTTTTCTTGGTATGTTGATGCTGTATGAGGTTGCCACTCGTATTGCGCATCTGGCTGTGTTGTTCTGGACGTGCCATAGTTCTGAATCCCTGGTGGTTTGAGTTAATGGATGGTTTCTTTGCCCGAATGGGGGGATATGCACTCTTACTGATGCTGGCAGCCTTTTGGGGATGTCGCTGATGCTTCATTGCTCTGCTGATGGAGTGGCTAGTGATGTTAGAGGAAAGCGAGCTTCCTACTGTGTCCTGTGAATGTTGCTATTGTATTATGATGCAATGGAGTTTTTGGTATCGGCAGTATGGTGGATCCCATCTATGTTGCTGCTGTGAGCTTTGATGAAACATCTTGGAGTTTTGTGTCTGCCATTTGCATTTTTCAGCTTGCTTCATGATTTCTGAAGCCGGATTCTTTGTGCTGCTTTCTTGGTGTGAGAATTTGGGCTGAGAAGTATTGCTTTGTAGCTGAAATGTTGGCTGGAATTAATTTGGATTTGAGTTTGTAGCTCTTTAAATTTGGGTGCTGAAGTCTGGTGCTAATGTCGGCTCTTGCGTTGCTTGATGGAGCTGACGCAGCCGGATGTCTAGCGCAGCTAGCACTGAGGATTCTCAGGTTTGCAGCCTTTGGGTGTGTTTGCTTGGCTGGTGATTGCCGACTTGGTGTCCGGCTTTGGTGATTTTATTGCCAGTTTTTGGTGTCCGGTTTGGTCTCCTAACCGAGGTGCCAAGGCCGTGGTGCTGAAGATTAGTCGAAGGTTCTGAAGTCTTTAATTGGCTGTCCAGCAGATGGAGTCATTTGAGCTCACTATGTTGGGGTTATACCAATCTTGGTGGCCTATTGTTTTAGGCACTTGATTTCGATGGAAGTCTGTTTCCGTTGTATTTTGTTTTGATTTCATGATATGTATCATAGTGCTTGGGGATTTCCCCAGCATCTATATTCTAACTCCGAGTTGGTATAACACTGGGTGGGAGGGCCTGAAATCGAAAACATAATAACTAAATGTGATTAATATCAGTAAGAGGCTATGCATGTAGTGAAAAAGTGGTAGTTAAAGGTGGAAAGTTGAAAAAATACCCAAATTTAGCAAGCAGCCGAGTGGCGCTTGCTGTGGGCTCGAGCCCTCCTATCGAGCGCAAAAACCAGTAGAAACCCCGCTTGCGGCATGCCAAGCCCGCTCGAGCGGTGGAGTACCGGAAGCCCTCCGCCTGCAAGCGGCTCGAGCCCCGCTCGAGCGGCGGACTACCCGAAGCCTTGCCACCTGCTTGCCGCTCGAGCTGCGCGATATATAAAAGCGCGCCCAGCTCTCTCTTTTTCATTTAGCAACATTTTAGGGTTTGAGGAGAGAGAGAGAGCACCGTTTCTAGTGAGAGAAGGGTAGAGAACGAAGCTTGGGAGTCCAAATCCATCCGTGAGTCAGTTATAAAGGTGAAAGCCCGCGTCAAGGCAAGTGTACTTCGGACATTATTTTTCATTTTTACTGTTTTTCTTGCTTTAAAGTTAATGAAATGTTGTGAAATGATGTTGATGCATGTTTAAAGTACATGAAGCATGTTTCCTTCGATTACTCAGTTAGATTTTGTATTTATCCATATTTAATGCAAGTTTTGGCTTCGATTTCGTGAATAAATATGAAAATAGTGTTCGATTTTTCTTGAAAAGTATGTGATGAAACCCTAGCTCGAAAATGTGGTGTAGTTTGAGTAAATTGCATGATTTAATGTATATGCATGGCATCTATGACATTAATTTCATGAAATATATACATGTAAGAGATCAATTTGAGTTTGAAAAATTTACCGAGGCCCTACGTACGAAAATGAAGAGGTTTTGATGAGTTTTAACCGTAGCTTCTGTTATATGAAAGTTAATTGACATCGAAATGAAGCTTCCAGTATAATTTATTTTCGAAAATATGGACCAACTTGTACCGAGGGAATTTTCATGTATACTTAAAGTCAACTGAAAGTATATTGTGAGAGTCTGATTTCGAAAAAGGGGTTTTCTATAAAGAGATGGTTTCCATTACAGTTATTTTAGGACCCTGGACTGATTACAATTGGGATAGGTTCTCCGACATGCCCTAGGACTTTACGGTGATAATCGAGGATAACTCTATCCATTGAGTTATTTGTGGTCCGTCCTACTTTGGGGCGTTACGGTCAGGAGGATTATGTTACTTGCCAACCTTCGGGAGGCATACCGTACCAATCCCATGAGATGAGATACCCATATGACAGTTACAGGCCTTAGATTGTGTGGAGTGAATACAATCTATCATCGATTATTCGCCCCCTCAGCTAGTAGGGGATACTGGCAGGGTCTATACTGTTCTGTTCCTATACTGTTCTATTCCGATACTGTTCTGTTCCGATACCGTTCTGTTCTGATTCTGTTCTATTCTGTACCGTCGTTATTATGTTGATTTCTATTTCGTACCGATTATTGTACTATTTTGAATAAAAGAGAAGTTTCTGATTCTGCTTTATGGATTATAATGATTACTGATTACCGATTTTTGACTACTGATTTCTGATTCTGAAGTATAATATGGTCAAAGCATATTTTCTCTATTTGTTGGAGTACATTCTAATTTTCATTCTATTTCTGCACAGTTACATGACTATTTTACATCACTGTTTCACTGCTCATGTGCATCTACCTTGCTGGGCCTCGCTCACTGTTTAGTATTTTTTTTTTCTTCAGATGAGACAGTAGAGCTATTACCTAATGAAAAGGAGTAAACCAAGAGAAGCTTCTGAAGGCTTTTGAGGACTTAGAGTATTGTGGAGCCATTTTTGAAGAGCTTGTGGATGCAAACACCTAACTAGAAATGTGATTTGTATACCGATCGCATGTTTATTGATGTTCTAGAACTTGTAAATTTTTGTATGAAAAGCATATGAGATGTATGTCTGTAAAAAGAAAAAGCTATACTTCTACAGGTTATTAGTTTATTTCCGCTATAAACTCTGGAATTACTGTACAGGTCCTAGACGACATCTGGTTATTGAACTATTAGTGTAGCTAATATTTTTATGGATTTGTGTCATGGATGGCACCTGTGATCCTGTATATGCTTGTTGTAGGAGTTTGTGGATAATGGATAGATGTGTGCTTGTAATGGATGATTATACAGGACTATATTTTTGGATTTTCATTTGGTTACAAAGGAGACTCTGCCAAAATTTCTACAGAAGTCTTACCTTATATTTAGACCGTTAATTGTGTTTCTGTTTAACGGAAGCTTTTGAGGACAAAAAAAAATCTGTTCCGTCACAAATGGTATTAGAGAATTGAGATGCCTTAGGAATTGATTGACCGAAAAGTGAAAGCATAGGATTGAATCTCTATACAGAATTCCTGTAGGAATAGGTATGGGAAGTAAAGGTAACTAGGACGTTTAAGAAATTGGTTCTTAGGCTAGTGCTAAGTTAGGAATGATGATTTAGTTCGATTGGTTGACTAATGTGTCATAGTTAGTGTTTAAGGAATGTCTTAATGCAAAATGGCTTTGTCTCAAGGAAATATTAATAGTGGTTCTTAGATGGGGACTACTAATATTAGTGGCTGGTTGCAGGGTTGAGAGGATGATGGTGTGTAGAGACACCTTAGTGTTGGAATTTGATTGATATCAATTGGGTTCTTGAATTGATCAGTGATTGACTCGAGGCCTCGGTTAATTTATCTCGGTTTGAGGTTTGGGTTTGCTAAGAAGGGTGCCGGTCAACCTAGCTAGCGGAATGAATGGAGTCGCGCTGTCGGCTCGAGGTTAGTATGACTGGATTTAATTTTGGGTATATCAAGTCCTAGGATGACAATACATAAATTGTTTTGGAAATGACTAAGTGTTTGGACTTTTGACCAGCCCAAATCCTATTGAGGTTATAATGTGGATTCTTAAACTTAAGATGACGTTATGGTGATCCCATGTCTTATAGAAGATATGGCATGTTGCCCCATACTAGATAGGAGGTGGTTTCGACCTCGGTTGGTTGACATGAGAAGGATCATGGGTCTCGAGGATTAAGAGGTATTGTCTTATGTGTTTTGAAATCTCCTTGGGTGAATGCTTTGTTTCGGTGAGACTCTCAAGAGTATGATTCAATAGTGGTTGGTTGATCGTAAGATTGAGGGATGTCCTTATTCATAGATGGATGGTAAAAAGGTCAAGTGTTTTAATCTAGGACTCTAAGGTATTAACTCAAGATGTTAAGTGTCACCGGTTGTGATAAGAGGTAAGGCTCTTACGTCTGACATTGTAGCCTGGTGTCGTTTTGGAGGATTCCAAACCCATGGTTGCGTTGTGTTTTGAGTTATGTGTGATTGGGAGACCTAGGCTTTGTAATAGTGGCAAAGGTGATCTAGTATTTGAAAGGACAGAGGTCATATCAAAGTGGATGTTTATGTACAAATTTTGGATAAATGTCTTCCCGAAGGGATTTGGAACTATGATCTAAGTTATAGATAACATGGTAGTTAAATTAAGCATAGTTCGTATCCTCTGATCTTGCAGCGAAGAAATCCAATGCCTTGGGATCAGAATTTGGTGGTGATGATGCATGAAAGAAATGTGCGACCACATGTGAAAGTTATTTTGTGGTCATCGAGGGATTTTGGCTGTGTGGCTGTCTGAGGAGATTATCAAAAGAAAGATTAGGTTGACGTATCTGTTTGTTCGTGAATTTCAAAGATGGGGATTGCCTAGGAGATTAATGACTTGTTAAGTGGACATTGTGAATGGATCGGTGAATTATATGGGCGGTTATAAAGGCTTGATAATCTCCATGAACGATTTCGGTCCATAGCGTGTTAATTGTGGAGAATTAGGGGTTATAGCCCTGGTGGTATTCAGGATGAGGCTATGGCCACTATGAAGTTCAGAAATCGCCTTTTGGGTTTTGTAGGTCCATTGGCGTTTCATGAAATTTTATGGGTTAAAATTTTCGGCCATATTCGGATCCATGTTGAGGTGACTTCATGGATGAATTCAAAGGATTAAGGGGTGTATGCACTTTGTTTACAGATTAAGTCCTGGATTGTGGATGGCTGATAATTTGTATATCCCAATGAGAAAGGATTGTGAATTTAGTTGAGCACATGCCTTGTTAAGCTTGTAGCTCTTGGGTAGCATGGTTTTTGGATCCAAAGATTTTAAGTGATGACTAATTGGGGAGACCGATTAGTGCCATGAAAGTGTATGGTCATTTTGAGTCTAATTGAGGTTGTTAAGTGACCTGACAAGTATTCCTTGAGGAGTTTAGTGTCAGTGAGACGTTCGGCGTGGGTGAGATTTGTAATCGTTAGCATAGAAGATACAAGGTAGTTTCCAAGACCGAATAGGAGTAATTGACATTCATGTCATTTAGGTTGGCCCCTGATGGGATTGGTGAGACATCGTAGAATGTAATGCTTTCTAGGAAGGTTAAGATTATGTTACCCTCACGTCATGAGGGGTGAATACCTTTGATTTAAGTGGGGGAGAAGTTCAGGATTAGTGTTACCCCATATGTAAGTCAGAATCAGTCATTGAAGTTTCCACCTTGAGAACTTATGAATATCGTTTTGAAGATAGCCATTATTTAAATTTTAAGAGCCAGAATGATTGTATCGTTAAGAAGGAAGACCACATGATTTCGCATGTGGACAGGCCTGTTTAAAAGGTTGAGGAAGTGAACCTCGGTGTTCTCTTTGGGAAAGCAGGTATCAATACTGGCAGTTGATGCTGTGAGTCTTTGGACTTGTATGTCTTTGAAGTTTCATAGGAGAAGTGAAAGATAAATCACGAGTAAGTCCAAATGATTGGATAATAGGATGCCATGTTGTTGAATTGGGAGACAAAACTGTATTTGATATTTGGGAGCTAGGAGTTCATGAAATATGAAGTCCTCATGGTTTGGTTTAAGACGATTAAGGCTACCCACTTATCGTAATTATAGTAGACGTATTCGGCTGGAATCAATTGGCTTGTTGGCATGCCAACGGAATCTTAAGGTTACTAAGTAATTGGAATTTTAAGATTTGGGGTAATGATTTGAAGTTATGTCGACTCTTTGGGTGATCGTTATGATTGTAGCCTTGAATGTGGCTGTAGTTGGATGATTGTGGGATTTGTATTCTCGGTGTGACTATCCTACGATTATTTTAATCAAGGTTTCCGTATATTCTGGGTCTATGGTGCGGGCTATGTATTTTGGAGAAAATGTTGGTTTGCTGATTACCAATAAAATAGCGTGAATGTAAATCCTTCCAACTTTAAAGTTTGAATGTTATTTAAGGTTTGCATCGAAACCTTAGTAAAACTTGATTAAATAATCTTTGGGACGTCAAGTTGAATTTGATGTGGTGGTGAAATTTCATTGGGATGATTTATAGTTAGATAAATAATCAGAGTAACGCAACAGAAATGACGTGAACCCCTATAAGATAAAGTTTAATCTGGGTTTTAGAAACAATAGTCCCTTTCGAGGCTTTGGGTAGGTTGAAGCAAGAATTTTCAATCATTTGAGGCCTCGAGCTAAGTTTATTAAGTAAGTTATTGAATTTAGGTTGTTTCAAACTTGGTCAAATTAGATTTTTGATCTAACGCTTTGGGTAGTATGAATCAAGAGGATTTAAAATGCCTGAGGTTCCTTAAGGTAATTGTATCGAATAATTAAGGAAGTGACTTAAGATTGTTAGAGAATCTAGAAGCTTACCTCTATTTATGAAAATTTGATATTCGTTAAATTTCGAGGATAAAATTTTTTTTTTAAGTAGCGGAGACTGTGAGGGACCGAAACTGAAAATGTAATAACTAGATGTGATTAAGGTGATTAATATCAGTAAGAGGCTATGCATGTAGTAAAAAAGTGGAAGTTAAAGGTGAAAAGTTAAAAAAATACCTGAATTCAGCAAGCAGTCGAGTGGTGCTTGCTATGGGCTCGAGCCCTCTTATCGAGCGCAAAAACTAGTAGCGACCGAGCTCGCTGCGTGCCCGAGCCCGCTCGAGCAGTGGAGTACCCGAAGCCCTCCTCCCACTGGCCGCTCGAGCCTCGTTCGAGCGGCGGACTGCCAGAAGCCTTGCCACCTGCTGGCCACTCGAGTGCAGCTCGAGCGGCTGCGCGATAAATAAAAGCGCGTCCAGCTCTCTCCTTTTCATTTAGCACGATTTTAGGGTTTAAGGAGAGAGAGAGAGCGCCGTTTCTAGTGAGAGAAGGGTAGAGAACGAAGCCCGGGAGTCCAAATCCATCCGTGAGTCAGTTATAAAGGTGAAAGCCTGCGTCAAGGCAAGTGTACTTCGGACGTTATTTTTCATTTTTACCGTTTCTCTTACTTTAAAGTTAATGAAAATGTTGTGAAAATGATGTTGATGCATGTTTCCTTCGATTACTCGGTTAGATTTTGTATTTATCCATATTTAATGCAAGTTTTGGCTTCGATTTCGTGAATAAATATGAAAATAGTGTTCGATTTGTCTTGAAAAGTATGTGATGAAACCCTAGCTCGAAAATGTGGTGTAGTTTGAGTAAATTGCATGATTTAATGTATATGCATGGCATCTATGACATTAATTTCATGAAATATGTACATGTAAGAGATCAATTTGAGTCTGAAGAATTTGGCGAAGCCCTACGTACGAAAATGAAGAGGTTTTGATGAGTTTTAACCGTAGCTTCTGTTATATGAAAGTTAATTGACATCGAAATGAAGCTTTCAGTATAATTTATTTCCGAAAATATATACCGACCTGTACCGAGGGAATTTCCATGTATACTTAAAGTTAGCTGAAAGTATATTGTGAGAGTCTGATTTCAAAAAAGGGGTTTTCTATAAAGAGATGGTTTCCATTACGGTTATTTTAGGACCCTGGACAGACTACAATTCAGATAGGTTCTCCGACATGCCCTAGGAATTTACGGTGATAATCGAGGATAACTCAGTCCATGGAGTTACTTGTGGTTCGCCCTACCTCGGGGCGTTACGATCATGAGGATTCTGTTACTGGCCTACCTTCGGGAGGCATACCGTACCGATCCCGTGAGATGGGATACCCATATGACAGTTACAAGCCTTAGATTATGTGGAGTGAACACAATTTATCCTTGATTATTCGCCCCCTCAGCTAGTAGGGGATACTGGCAGGGTCTATATTGTTCTGTTCCTATACTTTTCTATTCCGACACTGTTCTGTTCCGTTACCGTTCTGTTCTGATTCTGTTCTGTTCTGTACCGTCGTTATTGTACTGATTTCTGTTTCGTACCAATTACTATACTGTTTTGAATAAAAGAGAAGTTTCTGATTCTGCTTTCTAGATTATAATGATTACTGATTACCGATTTCTGACTACTGATTTCTGATTCTGAAGTATAATATGGTCAAAGCATGTTTTCTCTATTTGCTGGAGTACATTCTAATTTCCGTTCTGTTTCTGCATAGTTACATGACTATTTTGCATCACTGTTTCACTACTCATGTGCATGTACCTTGCTGGGCCTTGCTCACTGTTTTAGTATTTTTTCCCCTTCAGATGAGACGGTAGAGCTATTACCTGATGAAAACGAGTAAACCAAGAGAAGCTTCTGAAGGATTTTGAGGACTTAGAGTATTGTGGAGCCGTTTTTGAAGAGCTTGTGGATGCAAACACCTAGCTAGAAATGTGATTTGTATACCGATCCCATATTTATTGATGTTCTAGAACATGTAGATTTTTATATGAGAAGCATATGATATGTATGTCTGTAAAAAGAAAAAGCTATGCTTCTACAGGTTATTAGTTTACTTCCGCCTTAAATTCTGGAATTACTGTGCAGGTCCTAGACGACATCTCGTTATTGAACTGTTAGCGTAACTATGTTTTTATAGATTTCTGCCATGGATGGCACCTGTGATCCTGTGTATGCTTGTTGTAGGAGATTGTAGATAATGGAAAGTGTGTGCTTGTAATTGATGATTATACAGGACTATATTTTTTGATTTTTATCCGGATATAAAGGAGACTCTGCCAAAATTTCTGCAGAAGTCTTACCTTATGTTTAGACCGTTAATTGTGTTTTTGTTTGACGGAAGCTTTTGTGGACAAAAAAAAAAATAATCCGTTTCATCACACTAGGGGTTAGAACATAGAATTTTTGTAAAATTTTATTTGTTCAATTCAATTTACTTACTTACCAAAAAAAAGAGTGGGTTGCATCGAGGAACAGAGGCGACCGCATAACGGCGTCGGTGCCAGCTGGGTGGTGCCGGGGTGGCTGTCGACAGCCAGGGAAGCAACGCGGTGGTGGAGCACTGGTAGAGGAGCGCTCAGCAGAGGGCCGTGTGCGGAGGAGAACGGAGGAGAGAGGAAGGGGCGCGAGGTGAGCTGAGAGGAAATCACTTGATTGGAGTACTTCGGGACATCCTTTCTTTAAATCTACGGAATATAAAGTCGAGGCAAGTATTCTCTAGCCCTATTCTTGGTCTGATTTAATTTCTCATATATTTTGACTACTGCTAGAGATTTTACTAACATGCTTATATTTTTATATACCCTCAATTTATTAATTATATACATACATGTATGTTTTACTAGTCGTGTGGTGATTTTAAATGGGTATTTATGATTTGGAGGGTTTTCAGAGACCCGGACGGTACATATATATATTTTTGTATCCGTATATTGTGGAACCATAAACCATGCCTTGCATAAATCATACTTGCTGCCGAGGACGGTGTCACTATGAAACCATGGCAATCCAAGACCCAATGGGTCATTATATGTGATCCGAGCCATGAGATATTAGTTCTGCTCTTAACGGGGAGGCTTAGTCCTGACGGGGACATATATGATATGGCCCACTTTTGTTGGAAGGTAGGTTGAGATGTTTAGTAATTGGCCTTCCACACTGTGTATTTAAATGAGAACTATCGTAAGGAATTGACGGAACTAATATATTCAGACGTCCTAATATATAACTAAAACTTGAGGTTGCACCCAAAGCCGCAGGTGGTAAAATATAGTGAGCAAGTTCCTAATTTATGGGAGATATAGATGGCCATGAGCAACTGGCCTAAATTGTAGCCGATATAGCCGTAGTTACTGGACGAGGGTAACCCTTCCTCACGTTGGTATTTTTACCTTTGGTTCTCCAATTTCATGCATGCTTTATAGTTCTGCATGTATTTGGGTGGATGACAACTTTGAGATACACTAATTGGCCTACAGTTGGGAGATAGGAATGTCTTGTACGTATAAATATGTAATAAACCCAGAACGTATTTTGATTTATGTTTTAGTTTCGGCGGTCTTCAATCGATTTCTACATTATGAGATTTAGATCTGAAAGATGGTATGTGTCCCATACGGATGTGGTGACAGTTGCAGCCTATGTGACCTCAGATTATATGATATGATATCGTCTATGATATTTAATCGGATCGTTAATTATGACGGTTATGTGCCAGAGGAACTGTTTGATACGGACAACGATTTAGTACGAGACATCTCCTCGATTTTCAGGGATTTCACAGACATTGTGTTTTGTTTTACATGATTTCTATGCGATATCCCTGCTTCTGATTTATATATACCATTTTATATGATGTTGATACTTCCTGAGCTCTAAACTCATATTTTTATGTTTTATCCCTTCATACTAGTGGTATGGATATGCTAGCAGGAGTACAGACGTGATCTGGTATGAATATCTCTATCGGTGAGTGGAGATGTTATGTTGGGTATGTTTTTGATTCCGATATTGTATTATGATTATTGTTTATGGTCGAATGATAGCCCTGATCCTTGTATGATATAATATTGGAGTTATATATTTGGATACCTCCCTTGCGATGTGTTGGTTAGCAAGTCATGTATTATATTTATCCAGATTTTCTAGCAGGAGATGTGTTGGTTAGACTAGTGGTATGGATATGCTAGTAGGAGTACTGACGTGATCTGGTATGAATATCCCTATTGGTGAGTGGAGATGTTATGTTGGGTAGGTTTTTTATTCCGATATTGTATTATGATTATTATTTATGGTCGAATGATAGCTCTGATCCTTGTATGATAAAATATTGGATTTGTATATTTGGATACCTCCATTGCGATGTGTTGGTTAGCAAATCATGTATTATATTTATCCGAATTTACATCCGATGAGGTCTTATGCGGGTTTTATTGTATTCGGTCCTATATGTTTTCAGATTGTCACGCCCGAGTTGGGTTTTTTTTAATGGTTGATGGAAACATTACTATCGATTTTATTTTTGACTTGTGTATATTATATTTTTGGGTCGTGACACCCTCTCTCATCTTGCTTTCTCTTCTCACACCTGTTAACCTTCGTGGCGACGTTGGTGGCGTGAATATTAGGATCTAGTGAGTTTGGCAATTCAAGTAACTTGAGAGAAAAGATTGAAATGAAGACCGAAAGACGTCCGGTTCCGTTGCTACTGACAAATCTTAGGAGTTCATTGGTAGGGATCACAAGACGGGAGTAAATCAGCTAGGTTAGTGTGTTGTTACTACCCAATCTGTAAATTGATTTTTACAGTGCATTTCTTCCCTGGTCGTTAAAACTTGGAGAGTTTTTCTCGATTACCATAAGTATCAAGTTTTTCCTTCTTCACCAAAAAGTTTGTCTTTTTATTATTCTTGTTACATTATTTTTATGCTCGTATTGATTGTATCATTTAGATACAAATACTTTTTACGTGTATTGAGTATTTGATTGTGTACTGCTTTCGCTAATTTATTGTGGAGATCGAAACATTTACTATAAAATTTTGGATGAAAGTTCCTTTCAGTTAGCATTTGGTTGTTATAAATTGATTGAGGTTTATATTAATAAAGCATTTATAATAATTATTTATATCTTATCAAGGTTTTTGTGACGGAACAGATTTTTTTTTTTTTTATCCTCAAAAGCTTCTGTCAAACAGGTAACACCATTAAGGGTCTAAATATAGGGTAAAACTTCTACAGAAATTTCGGCAAAGTCTCCTTTGTAACTGGATGAAAACCCAAAAATACAACCCTGTAAAATCATCCAAAACAAGCATGCAACTATCCATCATTCACAATTCCTACAACAATCATTCACAGGATCACATGTGCCATCCATGGCACAAATCCATAAAACATTTACTGCTCTAACAGTTTATTAACGAGATGTCATTTAGGACCTGCACAATAAATCTAGAGTATATAGCGGAAGTAAACTAAGAACCTGCAGAAGCATAGCTTTTTTTTTCTTTTACAGACATACATTTCACATGCTTGTTATACAAAATCCACATGTTCTATAACATCAATGACCAAAAGAGAAGTATACAAAAATCACGTTCTAGCCAAGCTTTTACATCCACAAGTGCTCCATGAAAAAGCTCCAAAATACTCTATGTCCTCAAAAGCCTTCAGCAATTTCTCTGGGTTTACTCCTTTTCATCAGGTAGTAGCTCTACTGTCTCATCTGGAGGGGGAAAACACTAAAATAGTGAGCCGAGGTCCAGCAAGGTACATGCATATGAACAGTAAAACCATTATGCAGAACAGTCATGTAACGGTGTAGAACAGAACGGTTCAAACAGAAAGTAATTCAGAAAACGTGAAAATCATACTTTGACAGCAATACCTTTCATATATCAGAAATCCGTTCTCGGTAAACAGAATCGGTAATAGTAAACTGTAATTAGTACGGTAACCAATAACGGGAATCAGTAAACAGGAGCCAATAACGGAAATCGGAAATCAGGAATCGGAAAGCGGTAACATATCAGAACAGTACAGAACTTGCTAGCGTACCCTACTAGCAGAGGGGGTGAGTGATCGAGGATAGATTGTGTTCACTCCACACAATCCAAGGCCAGAAATAGGGGTATCCCATCTCGAGGGATCAGAATAGGATGCCACCCGAAGGTAGGCCGGTAACAGAAATTTTCTCCTGACCATGACGCCCCGAGGGCAAGGCGGACCACAAATAACTCCATGGATAGAGTTATCCTCGATTACCACCGGAAAGTCCTAAGTCATGCCGGAGAACCTATCCGTACTGAAGTCAGTACCGGGTCCTAGAATAGCTATAACATAAATAGCCTCTTTCATAATCATAGTCTCAAAATTCACTTTCAGTACATACGGTAACGGTCTAAAAACTTCTTCAGATTAAATTCAACGGTGCATGAAAATTTGTCGGTACAAGTCTGTGCAATTTTTCAGAAACAAATTATACAGGAAGCTTCATTACGATATCAATTAACTTTCTTATAACTAAAGCTTTGGTTAAAAACCACTAAAACCCTTTTATTTTCGCGCTTAGTGCATCGCCAAAACTTCCGGATACAAATCGGTCTCTAAACAAGCCTTATTTTATGAAATCAAAGCCATAAATCCAAATATACAAACTTAATCATGCATTTAAACCATAAATTCCCAAATTTTTGGGTTAGGGTTTGGCCATGTTCTCTCAAAGTCAAATTAAACACATAACACAAGTCCATGCATGAAATCGGAGCCAAATGCTTCAATAAACATGAACAAACATGAAATCTAACCGATTAATCGAGGGAAACATGCTTCAACAACATTTTTACAACATTTCCATAAACTTTAACGCAAGAAAAACGGTAAAAACGCAAAATGACGTCCGAGGTACACCTGCCTTGTCGCGGGCTTTCACCTTTATAACTAGCTCGGGGTTGGATTCGGGCTCCCGAGTCTCATTCTCCCTTCTTCTCTCTCTAAGTCGGCGCCCTCTCTCTCTCCTCAAACCCTAAAATCACGTGGAAATGAGAAAGAGAGAGCCGCGCGGTTTCTTATATAACGGCCAGCAGGCGGCAAGGCTTCGGCAGGCCACCGCTCGAGCGGTGCTCGAGCGTTCATCGAGCGGGTTTTCTACTAGTTTTCGCTGCCCGATAGGAGGGCTCGAGCCCCCGGCAAGCGCCACTCGGCTGCTTGCTGAATTTCGGGCATTTTTCCAACTTTTCATTTTTAACCACCATTTTTTACTACATGCATAGCCTTTTACCGATATTAATCACCTTAATCACATCTAGTTATTACGTTTTCGATTTCGGGTCCTCACATTCTCCCTCATTTAAAGAAATTTCGTCCTCGAAATTGAGTGAAGTACATACCTCAATGGAACAAGTGATGATACTTGTCTCGGATCTCCTCTTCGCGCTCCCAAGTAGCCTCCTCCGGTGAATGATTCTTCCAAAGCACTTTTACCAAGGGGATGGACTTCGTTCGCAACCTTTGATCCTTTTGGTCTAGGATTTGCAGCGGCTCCTCAATGTAGGATAAGTCCTTGTCAATGGACAAAGTCCCGTAGTCAATCACATGCGCTGGATCGTGGATGTATTTTCGAAGCATCGAGACATGAAATACATCGTGTACACCTGCAACAGTCGGTGGTAACGCCAACCTGTAGGCTACCTCCCCGACCCTTTCCAGAATCTCAAGAGGGCCAATGAACCGGGGTTTTAACTTTCCCTTTACCCCAAATCGGAAAGTGCCCTTCGACGGTGAGACCTTTAGAAACACAAGATCTCCTATCTCAAAACTCAGCTCCTTCCTCCGCTTGTCCGCATAACTCTTCTGTCGGCTCTGAGCAACCTTCAAATTATCATAAATCACCTTAATCTTTTCTGCTGTTTCTTTCACAATTTCAGGGCCCAAAATTCTTTTGTCTCCAGTTATGTGACGAACCGACTTTTATTACCATCAAAAGCCGTCGTCAAAACCAAAGTTCTTTCAAATAAAAGATAAAAAAGTGAACATAAAATTTTTCTTATCTTTATTCAAATCTGAGATGCATACTAGAGAATTATAATTTCATTAGTCCCAAAATATCACGGAAACATTCTAACATTTATAAGCAGCGGAATCAATATTACAAGTTTCCTCAAACAAAATAAACAAAACTCCAAAAATCTACTCCAGCCAGCTTAAACATTCAGCTACACCAAAGGACTCTACTCAACTTCGTCCTCCATAAGCTTGCCATCTGAAAATTTATAAGAGTGAGCTTACAAAGCCCAGCAGGATACTCACATGCAGAAAA
>JAODPA010146948.1:0-15325 GCA_025585075.1 Nepenthes mirabilis
CATAGATAGCATATAAAACAACTTGGTGACCAGATACGTTATCCATCTGTCAAAATCAGCACCCACTGACCAAATGCCATATTCGCCCATCAACAAGTTGACCGGCACATCTTCCTTCTTTTTTTTTTTTTTTCTTTTGCCGGCAACTCATACCGGCAACAATTTCCAAAGCAAACAGGAGATTGAAAAAAAAGGGCAAGCACCTTCTATCTAGCAGAATGCAAGAGAGCTTCAGGTGGAACAAACCATCAGAAACCATACCGGGCAATTCACCAGACCGGCCTTCAGCAAACAGCGTAACAGCAGCCAAACTGCCTAAACGTTCAGCCGGGCAGGAATGCGCAAATTGGCCAACAAGCTTAAAATAAGGCAATCCGCCCGAAATGTTGTTCTTTTTCAAAGCAATCCCGTGTAAGGCTTCCCAAACGCCATACCGGGCAAACGGCACAAAGCAACCAAAACGCCAATTCGTCCATTTCTGCTGAGATACGCAAACCCGCCAACCAACCTAAATTAAGGCGTATCGTCCGAAAAGATTTTTTTTTCAAACCGGAATGAAACTCCATACCAGCCAACTCATCCAAATCCGGCATATCATACATGGATAAAGCACACCAGCCAGTAGGCACTATATTTATTTTACCTTTTTTTCCTTTTTCCTATTTTCCAAAGCATACCGGTATTTGGCGACAAAACAGCAATGTGCAACCATGCCATCCAGGCACAACACACCAAACTGCCCAACCATTCCAACCGGACAAACCCAAACCATACCGAGTAATATCCAACACGGCTACAAACACCATACCGGCAAAACTAGCCAATCACACCCATACCGGCCAAACACACCCAAACTGGCAAAAGCAACAACATTGCCAAACCGGGCATTTGCACCGACCCTGCAGAATACCCAACCCAGCCAAGACATCATGCAGGACAAGAAACGCACACTGCCAACTTTTTTTTTCTTAACGCGTGCCAAACCGGCATTATGCAACATTCCGGCACAAAAGCCTAGCGTGGCAGGCACACCAAACAGGCCAATACTCCATACCGGCATACAGCAAACAGCATACCAGACAAGGTGCTCACATTGCCCATTAGAAAAATAAAAGCATCCATACCAGGCAAATAAACCACATTGATGTTGGGGTCACTCCCGAGTGGCACTTATGTCCATTGGAGAAATGGACGAGGATGTTGGTGATTGGTCCGAGAAGTATGTTATGCGGATGAGGGCCCCTGGATGCGTCATAGACATGGACGAGGACCCTGTGAGCATAGGCATTGACTCTATCTTCATAGGCCTACTGCAGCCGCGTTTTGCAGGTGGGCTGGTCACCCACTCTGATTGGGTGGTAAGGCGGCTGCAATTTTTCAGACGTCAGGCCTGCCATTCTGGCACGCCAGGAGTGCGCCTGTCATGGCAGGCCTAGGCGGCGTAGACCTACCACCTTAGCGACAGTAGGATGGCCGGCTGTCCACTAGGCCATCTGTCTATATATACATATGGCCTGTGTGCCTTAGAGGTGGGAAGTACTCGTGCCGTGACTCTGGAGTAAGTTTTGAAAAAGCTGTGGGCAAGTTTTATTAGAGAGAGAAACACTTTTGGAGAGAGACTGTATATTCGAGATTGTTTTCTTTTCGTTTGAGCTTGTGTAGCTAACACCTGTAAATAATCCTTTATAGTGTATCTTTTCGTGGTTTTTTCCTCATTGGAAGAAGGATTTTTCACGTTAAAATTGCGTGTGTTCTCTCCCGTTCTCCATTGTTACTTTCTGTGTCCGTCCGAGAGCTCTCCCCCGTGTTACTGTTTGAGAATCTTGTCCGCTCGATCATCGTGCCTTCCGTGTTTTGCTCCAACAAGTGGTATCAGAGACAGGTTCTTTAAACGGTGATCTTGTTGCTGGCCGCGATGGAGGTTGGAAGCAAAATGATTTGCTTGAACGGTTCAAACTTTGACACATAGCAAAGTAAGATGTCAGATTTGCTTTTCGTAAAGTCCATGCATGATCGCGTTTTTGCCAAAGAAAAGCCAGCGGCAAAAATCGACGAATAGTGGACGTTGGAACACAAGCAAGTGTGTGGCTACATTCGGCAGTTTGTGGATGACAACGTGTACAATCACGTTTGCAGAGAGATGAATGCAAAGACGCTCTGGGAGAAGCTAGAAAAGCTCTTTGCCTCCAAATCCGAAAATAACAAAATTTATCACTTAATGCGGCTGATGCAAGTCCGGTACAAGGATGGCTCATCTGTCGCCGACCACCTGAATGAGTTTCAGGGTTGTGTGGACAGGCTGAATGGCATGGGGATCAAGTTCGAGGATGAGGTCCTCGGACTTTGGTTGCTAGCAACCCTCCCGGACTCATGGGAGGTTATGAGGATCACAATTTCCAATACAGCTCCTAACGGCGTGGTGACTTTAGAAATGGCCAAAGGAGCTGTGCTGAACGAGGAAGTGCGACGGCGTTCTCAAGGCACGTCCACCTCTCAGCACTCCGAGGTCCTTGTTACGGAGTCCAGGGGAAGGAGCCGAGGACGTGGCCCAAAGTCTGAAGACAAAGGACGGAGTAAGTCACATTCTCGGTACCAAGACATGGAGTGCCACCACTATGGCAAGAAAGGCCACATCAAGAAATTTTGTTATAAGTGGAAGCGTGAAAACGCTGACAAGCAGCGGGGTGAGAAGAGACGAGGCGAGGAAGAGTCCTCGGTCTCCGTTGTTACAGGAGGTGATCTCCTTCCAACCTGCGAGTCTGAAGACTCTGTAAATGTGGCTGAGTAGGCTTCTGACTGGGTGGTGGATTCTGGCGCATCCATCCACGTCACGTCCAGGAGAGAACTGTTCTCCACTTACACTTCGTGCGCCCCGGGAGTGTTGAGGATGGGTAATATGGAGACGTCCGAGATTATTGGACGAGGGGATGTCTCCTTGCTGACAAACACTGGAGCCCAACTGATTTTGAGAGACGTCCGACACGTCCCCGATATTCGCATGAATATCATCTCAGTAGGAAGGCTGGATGATGAAGGCTACTGCAGCGTCCTTTGTGATGGCAGTTACAAGTTGAAGAAGGGCTCCATAGTGATTGCCTGAGGAGTAAATGCGTCAGGCCTTTACACGATCAAAGCCCAGGCCGAGGTGGCAGAGGTGGATGCTACAGGAAGTTTGGAGCCTTCAGGCCTGTGGCACAAGAGACTCGGACACATGAGTGAGCGTGGCATGAATTATCTGGTGAAGAAGGGTCTCATCCCGCAGGCGGATGGAGACAGGCCGAGGAATTGCCCTCACTGCATGGT
This sequence comes from Nepenthes mirabilis, assembly GCA_025585075.1. Lineage (NCBI taxonomy): Eukaryota > Viridiplantae > Streptophyta > Magnoliopsida > Caryophyllales > Nepenthaceae > Nepenthes > Nepenthes mirabilis. Next base: position 3,304 of record JAODPA010146948.1, read on the forward strand.
GGGGAAGCAACGCAGAGTCTCCTTTCAAGGAGACGCATCTGGCAGGAAGTCCAAGGTCTTGGAGCTTGTTCACACGGATGTGTGTGGTCCCCTCTCGGAGAAGTCCTTTGGAGGAGCACAATACTTTGTGTCCTTCATTGCTGATTGCTCGAGAAAGTTATGGGTATTCCCTTTGAAGACCAAAGATCAGGTTGCGGGAATTTTCGAGCAGTTTCATACTCTCGTTGAGTGAGTGACCGGGAGGAAGTTGAAGGCCGGTCGAAGTGATAACGGCGGAGAATACATTGGGACATTTGATGCCTATTGCAGAGCTCACGGCATCAGATATCAGAAAACTCCACCCAAGACGCCACAGTTGAATGGCGTGGCCGATATGATGAATCGCACCCTGATGGAAAGGGTCAGGTGCATGTTATCCGAGGCCAGGCTTCCGGGATCCTTTTGGGTCTAGGCCTTGAAGGCGGCCGCCCACGTGATCAACAGGTCGCCTAGTAAGCCTCTGGACGGGGAAGCTCCAGAGCGGTTCTGGACCGGGAAGGAGCCAGCGTACAGTCATCTTCGGACCTTCGGCTGTAAAGCCTTTGTTTATGTTCCGAAAGATGAGAGGACCAAGTTGGAGCCAAAGACAAATGAATGTGTCTTTCTGGGCTATGGCGAGGATGAACTTGGGTATAGGTTTTATGACCCGAAGGAAAAAAAGTTGGTCCGATCCCGCGATGTGGTCTTTGTTGAGGACGAGACCATCGAGGACATTGGCAAGAAGCGGAAGACTCAACCCAGCACTTCCCGGACGGATAGAGTTATTGTTGATGCTCTCTGTCCAGCACCTCCTGAGTCCGATGTCAGCGGATCAGGTGTGGCAGATAACCAAGGTGAGGCTGTTCCAGCGCCTCAGGATCAGGATGAACGTTTGGCACCCCAATAGGCCAAGGTAGCCCCAATGAGACGATCGTCCAGGGAGAGACGTCCGTCTGTGTGTCTTCAAGCAAATGAATTTGTCCTCCTCACTGATGCTGGAGAACCAGAAGATTTTAATGAGGCCATGTGTAGCGCTCAAAAGGATAAATGGTTTGAGGCTATGAAGGAAGAAATTACCTCTCTTCATGAGAATCATACCTTTGAGCTGGCTAAATTACCCAAGGGGAAGAAGGCCCTGAAGAACAAATGGGTCTTCCGGATGAAGGCAACCGAGGATATGAGCACGCCAAGACACAAGGCACAGCTTGTGGTAAAAGGATTTGGTCAACGAAAGGGTGTTGATTTTGATGAGATTTTCACACCTGTTGTGAAGATGTCCTCGGTCCGAATAGTGCTCGGACTGGCAGCGGCGTCGAATTTAGAGATTGAGCAACTTGACGTCCGGACAGCTTTTCTCCATGGAGATCTAGATGAAAAGATTTACATGGAGCAACCAGATGGTTTTGAAGTTAAAGGGAAGGAAGGACTTGTCTGTCATTTGAAGAAGAGCTTGTATGGGTTGAAACAAGCTCCGAGACAGTGGTACCGGAAGTTTGAGTCTGTTATGGCCAGACAAGGATACCATAAGACTACTTCCGACCACTGTGTCTTTATTCAGAGAATCTCCGAAAATAATTTTGTCATCCTCCTCCTTTATGTGGATGACATGCTGGTTGTCGGACAGAATAGTGCTCAGATCAAGGAATTGAATGTGCAACTGGGATAATTTTTCGCCATGAAAGACCTCGATCCGGCGAAGCAGATTCTGGGGATTAGAATTTTTTACGACCGATGGGATAAAAAGCTCTGGCTATCCCAGGAAGGCTATGTTAAAAAGGTGCTTCAGAGATTCAACATGGAAAACTCCAAGCCTGTCAGTATCCCATTGGTCAACTATTTTAGGCTGCATAAGCAGCAGTGTCCGTCCTCGGACACTGAGAAGGCGCGCATGAGTAAGATTCCTTACTCTTCGGCAGTTGGTAGCTTGATGTACGCGGCCGTGTGTACGCGGCCAAACATTGCTCATGCGGTTGGCCTTGTGAGCAGATTTCTTTCAAACCTAGGTATGGAGCATTGGTCCGCAGTTAAGTGGATCTTCAGATACCTCCGTGGGACCTCCAAGATGGGTTTGCAGTTTGGGAAAGAGAAGCCTCAGCTGATTGTGTACACAGACGCAGATATGGCCGGGGACGTAGATTCTCGGAGATCAACGTCCGGATACTTGGTAAAATTTACGGGAGGGGCGGTCTTCTGGTAGTCCAAGTTACAGAAGTGTGTCGCTCTCTCAACTATGGAAGTAGAGTTCATTGCAGTGACCGAGGCCTGTAAGAAAATGCTCTGGATGAAGAGGTTCATCCAGAAATTGGGCCTAAGGCAAGAGACGTACGAGATCCTCTGTGACAGTCAAAGTGCTATTCATCTATATAAGAACTCCTCATTCCATTCAAGGTCAAAGCACATTGACGTGCGTTATCATTGGGTGAGAGATGTTCTTGATGATAGGCAGCTATCAATTGACAAGGTCCGCTCAGATGATAATGGCTCGGACATGTTGACTAAGGTTTTGCCAAAGGGAAAGCTGAAAGCTTGTTGTGACATTACCGGTCTGACTAACTTCACTCCCACTCAGTCGTGAGGGAAAATTTGTTGGGGTCACTCCCGAGTGGCACTTATGTCCATTGGAGAAATGGACGAGGACGTTGGTGATTGGTCCGAGAAGTATGTTATGCGGACGAGGGCTCCTGGTTGCGTCATAGACATGGACGAGGACCCTGTGAGTATAGGCGTTGACTTTATCTTCATAGGCCTACTGCAGCCGCGTTTTGCAGGTGGGCTGGTCACCCACTCTGATTGGGTGGTAAGGTGGCTGTAACTTTCCAGACATCAGGCCTGCTATTCTGGCACGCCAGGCGTGCGCCTATCATGGCAGGCCTAGACGGCGTAGACCTACCACCCTAGCGACAGTAGGGTGACCGGCTGTCCACTAGGCTATCTGTCTATATATACATATGGCCTGTGTACCTTAGAGGTGGGAAGTACTCGTTCTGTGACTCTGGAGTAAGTTTTGAAAAAGCTGTGGGCAAGTTTTATTAGAGAGAGAAACACTTTTGGAGAGAGACTGTACACTCGAGATTGTTTCCTTTTTGTTTGAGCTTTTGTAACTAATACTTGTAAACAATCCTTTATAGTGTATCCTTTCGTGGTTTTTCCCTCATTGGAAGAAGGGTTTTCCACGTTAAAATTGCGTGTGTTCTCTCCCATTCTCCATTGTTACTTTCAGTGTCCGTCCGAGAGCTCTCCCCCGTGTTACTGTTTGAGAATCTTGTCTGCTCGATCACCGTGCCTTCCGTATTTTGCGCCAACAATTGACAGGACACCAAACCAGCTGAACACCATACTGGGTAGAGTACAACAAACCAGTAAATCAGGTAAAATAGCAGAAACGGTAGGTTTTTTTTTTTTTTGAAGAAGAAGAACATACCGGTAAAAATCATACCGGCAAACATTGAAACCTAGCAGTGCACCCTTACCAACATACCAGGCAGGAAAAAGGCATTCCTGCCGCAAACCTTGGTCGATTAACCAACAAACAAAGGATGCTTAGGAATGGATTTCCGCCGTCTTCGGGATTTGGATGGCTTCCAAGTTTCGGCCTACTCGGACGGAGAAGGAGTAGTAATCAGAGCAGCCTCCTCCTGAGCATGATGGGAATGCGCCCCTTCCTCCCTCCTGTCGGAAGGCCTTAGCGGGCAACTAGAGGAATCAAGAGCTCCAAGAAAGCCCACTGCAGGGGCAAATTCATCCACTCTATGAAGGCCCTCCACTAAGTCACCCAGCTGGCTAGACGAGCAATTCAAAAATTCAGTCTCCTTTTTCAAGAGGCTATCCAGAAACCTATGCACTTCCTACCTCCCTTTCGGGATAAAGAATCAATGTATGGCCGAGTAGTCTTAGCTACCGCCAACTTCTTGATCGCATCCGATAATGGACCTTGAAAACTATCAGCAGAGACCGGCTCCTCTTCAATCTCATCAATCAAACAGCTTTCCAAGAGACCACTCACATCCTCCCTCCCTTCCGGAGTTAAAGCTGCTAGATAAGTCTGAGTAGCGTTAGCCTCTAGTAGCATTCGGACAGCATCAAGTATTGTACCGTGAAAACCCGTCGGACTAGCCGCTACCAAATCAGAAGCCTCACAAGTCTTCTGCGAATCAGTACCCCATTGCCCCAAGTCACAGGGAGAAGATATTGTTTCTTCTGAGAAGACAGTTGTGGACGGTGGAGTGACAACAATACAACTCCCCAAAGGGTGGTTGCTGATGCCAAGAGAATGATTCTGATCATTCCCTTGCTATTCCTTCTCAGGTTCACACAGAGCTCCTACTATCCTGTCAGGCTCCTTACCCATCTGCACTACTAAATTAGGCACACAACCCTTTTGTAAACCTACCACTGCCTGGGCAGGAAGGCCAATATTATGGAGAGTGGCAACCATTCCATCAAGGGAAAGTTGAGCTGAACTCGTTATAGGAGTAATGGGGCTCAGCTGTTGGGGTCACTCCCTCGTGGCACTTATGTCTGCGAACTCCATTGGAAAAATGGATGATGACTTTCTGGTGTGGTCCGAGAAACCTGTCATCATTGGACGAGGACTCATCAGAGGCATCATGTCCGAGAGGTTGCTGAGGATATGGACGAGAACCTTGAAAGCGTAGGCGTTAACTCTATCTCCGTAGGCCTGCTGTAGCCGCGTTTTACAGGTGGGCTGGTCACCCGCTCTGATTGGATGTTGCGGCGGCTGCAAGGTGTCAGGCCTGCCATTGTGGCACGTCAGGCGTGCGCCTGTCATAGCAAGCCTAGGCGGCATGGTCCTGCCACACTAGTGCCAGTAGGGTGGCCAGGTGTCCACTATGCCCCTTGTATATATAAAGGCTTGTGTGCCCTTACTTGTTCGATGCCCTTGCATCTTGAGTCTTGGAGTGCTTGTGCCGTGTCTTTGAGAGCAGACTTGGAGTGAGTTTTGAGAGAGCTGCGGGCAAGCCTCGTTGTAAAGATAGAGTAAGAAATACTTTTAGAAAGAGATTGTACACTTGAGATTGTACACTTGAGATTGTTTTCTTTTTGTTTGAGCTTGTGTAACTAACATACTTGTAAACAATCCATTTTATAGTGTATTCTTTGGTGGTTTTTTCCTTAATTGAAGAAGGGTTTTTCACGTTAAAATTTTGTGTGTTCTCTCTCATTTTTCTGTCTCTACTTTTTGCTGTCAGTCCGAGAGCTCTACTTTGTGTTGCTGTCCGAGTGTTTTATCCGCTCGATCACCGTGCCTTCCGTTCTTGCGCCAACAAATGGTATTAGAGCTAGGTTCTTTGACCGGTGATCTTATTGCTGGCTGCTATGGAGGTCGGAAGCAAAATGATTTGCTTAAACGGAATAAACTTTGACACCTGGCAGAGCAAGATGTCCGACTTGCTCTTTGTAAAGTCCATGCATAATCTCGTTTTTACCACAGAAAAGCCGACGGCAAAAACGAACGAGCAGTGGACGTTGGAGTACAAGTAAGTATGCGGCTATATTCGACAGTTCGTGTATGACAACGTGTACAATCATGTTCACGGAGAGACGAATGCCAAGCAGGTTTGGGAGAAGCTGGAAAAGCTCTACGCCTCCAAGACTAGAAATAACAAAATTTATCACTTGATGAGGCTGATGTAAATTCGGTATAAGGACGACTCATCTGTCGTCGACCACCTGAATGAGTTTCAGGGCTGTGTGGACAGGCTGACTGGTGTGGGGATTATGTTCGAGGATAAGGTCCTCGGACTCTGGTTGCTAGCAACACTCCCGGACACATGGGAGGTTATAAAGATCACCATAGCCAATACAGCTCCTAATGGCGTGGTGACTTTAGAGATGGCCAATGGAGCTGTGCTGAACAAGAAAGTGAGACAACGTTCTCAGGGCATGTCCACCTCTCAACACTCTGAGGTCCTTGTTACCGAATCCATGGGAAGGAGCCGAGGACGTGGCCCAAAGTCTGAAGACAAAGGGCGGAGTAAGTCACGTTCTCGGTACCAGGATATAGAATGCCACCATTGTGGCAAGAAGGGTCATATCAAGAAATTTTGTTATAAGTGGAAGCGTGAAAACGCTGGAAAGAGGGGCGAAAAGAGACGAGGAGAGGAAGAGTTCTCGGTCTCTGTTGTTACAGGAGGTGATCTCCTTTTAGCCTGCAAGTTTGAACACTCTGTGAAGTGGCTGAGCGGGCTTCTGACTGGGTGGTGGATTCTGGCGCATCCATCCACGTCATGTCCAGGAGAGAGCTGTTCTCCACTTACACTCCGTGTGCTCCAGGAGTGTTGAAATGGGCAATATGGAGACGTCCGAGATCATTGGACCAGGCGACGTCTCCTTGCTGACGAGCACTGGAGCCCGACTGATTTTGAGGGATGTCCGACACGTCCCCGATATTCGTATGAATATCATTTCAGTGCGACGGCTGGATGATGAAGGCTACTGTAGCGTCTTCTGTGACGGCAGTTTTAAGTTGACTAAGGGCTCCATGGTGATTGCCCGATGAGTAAAGGCCTCTGGCCTTTATACATTGAAAGCCCAGGCCGAGGTGGCAAAGGTTAATGCCACAATAAGTGTGGACTCCCCGGGCCTATGGCACAAAAGGCTCGGACACATGAGTGAGCATGGCACGAGTCATCTGGCCAAGAAGGGTCTCATCCCGGAGATAGATGGAGACAGGCCGAGGACCTGCCCTCACTACATGGCGGGGAAGCAGCGCAGATCTCCTTTCAAGGAGACGTATCTTCCAGGAAGTCCGAGATCCTAGAGCTTGTTCACACCGATGTGTGGTCCCCTCCCGGAAAGGTCATTCGGAGGAGCACAATACTTTTCCTCCTTCATTGACGATTGCTCGAGGAAGCTGTGGGTGTTCCCGTTAAAGACCAAGGAGACGTATCCCTTGCATCTTGAGTCTTAGTTTGCTTGTGCCGTGTCTTTGAGAGCAGACTTAGAGTGAGCCTTGAGAGAGTTGTGGGCAAACCTTGTTGTAAAGATAGAGTGAGAAACACTTTTACAGAGAGATTGTACACTTGAAATTATTTTCTTTTTGTTTGAGTTTGTGTAGTTAACATACTTGTAAACAAACCATTTTATAGTGTATTCTTTGGTAGTTTTTCCCTTGATTGAAGACGGGTTTTCCATGTTAAAATCTTATTTGTTCTCTCTCGTTTTTCTATCTCTATTTTTGGCTGTCCGTCTGAGAGCTCTGCTCTGTGTTGCAGTCCGAGTGTTTTGTCCGCTCGGTCACCGTGCCTTCCGTTCTTGCACTAACATCAGCAACTGCCTATCAATAGCGTCAAAGGAGACCAAGTCCCTGGTTAAGGATGACCAAGAGTCAACAGGAAATCTACTAGCTGGGCCATCCCCTAAAACCAGGAGAATATGAGAATTTCCCTGTTCCACCGAGCTTAAAATAATCATACCAAAGCCATTGGAGCAGAGGGCAACAATTGGTGATCTCCTACCAACTGAGCTCAACACAAAGCCTCCATGTCACAGCTCTCAGACGGCTCAGCTTCTACATTAGACTGCAAGACATCTAATTGTTTCGAATCTGGAACTAAAGGAGCAGGATCATGCAGTGAATTCATGGTGCTACATTGGGATCTACTATGATCAAGAAGATGACAGCAACTACACTAGACTGGTTTCCAATGGTATTCAACCTCCACAAGGGCAATAGAATGACTCGTAGAGTCCAGCCTGATATTAGAAGGCATAATCAACTCTGAATTTACCTCGACACACACACTCGCGCATACTTTAGCTTATCCATCTTGGCCGTCTAAGAGTCCATTTGCAATGGACTCCCAACTGCACTGGCTGTCCAACTTATGCCAAGTAGAGTCCAGAAAGCAACAAGGACATTGTGCAACTTGATCCAAATCAGGAAGGTTTTATATTCCTCCTTACTCACAGACACGCCAGGAACCCACCTCTTGAGGAACAGAGGTCTTCCAGCAAAAATCCATGGGCCAGCAGACATACATTTATCCATCATCACACGAGAAGCAAACCGGAAGAATTAAAAGCCAGCGTTGTGCTCAGCAACATAGCAAACCCCAAATTTAGCTTACATGCAATGTAATTAATGGCATAAAAATGAAGTGGCTTCCCATAAAAATAACCAATGAGGGTAGAACCCCAAACCATCTCCCCTTGTTTAACAACGACCAGAGGGGGGAAATGAATGATGTATCCCCTTCAATTCTTTACGGAGGAAAGAATCGCAACGTCCCAGATACATCCACATTCCCGTTATTAACTATATTAGCCCAGGAAGCTTGTGGAATGCCAGCATTAGGGCCAGAGGAAGCTTGCCCAGAATAAGACGAAGGAGGGAGAAGGTTACCTGCCATCGGCGGCATAGTTCGATACCCATCTGCCACATCACCAGACAGAGCAAAGGAAGGCATCGTCCTCACCGACAGGTTAACATTGCCCTGTTCCAGCCTCTTCATACTTTCTAGGAAGGTAGCATCTGGGACAGGAGACCGATATAGGCTTCAGCATCCGGCCCATTAGCTGAGTTCGGCCCGTTAGCTGAGCGAGCCGCCAAGCAAGCCGTGAAGTCGGCTTAATCAAGCCGTTTCCAAGCCGAATTTGAGCCGCAGAAGGGTTTCGTTTCGTTTCATCTTCCTCGACTGATTCATCACCATTTTCCATTTAACTCAGTTAATTGTTGAAGTATTAGTGGTCCATTTAGTGATGATAACTCTCCCATTAACTCAATTATCAATTCTCGGCCAGTTTGAGTTCGAAATGCACTGTTGAGGTAAAATGATGGTTTTACCTATAAATTAAACCTTCTGACTTTGTTCCTAACACCCAACTCAAGCATTATACCATCTAAAGGAGTGAAGGAGTGTCCAGAAGCTCAAAACCGGTCCGAATCTTACGTTCGAAAATAGAGCACACAAATGGCGGGAGGTATAAAAGTTGATTCAATATTCCGCTTTAGTGGTTATTTTAGCCACATAAGTGGGTATTTCATTGGATATGCTGAATGGTCCAATGGATACAGATTTTACTGTCTATCTCACACCACTAGGACTGTGGAATCAAAAAATATAAAATTTCTTGAGAATGACTTAATGAGTGGAAGAAAACGATCAATAATTGATCATTTGGTTTCTCAACCCTCCACTTCATATGATAGGTTGACTGATGAACACAACACCCCTCAAGATCAATCTGGTGTTGAACAACTAATCAATGTCATTTTATAAAATAGTGATTCTATTCCAATTGACCATGAAATTCAAGATTTGTCTGAAATAGTTGTACAACATACTCCTATTGAGGATGATGATACAACATTGAGAAGGTCTTCTAGAATGAGAAAGTCAGTAATCCCTAGTGATTATATTATATATTTGAAAGAGTCTGACTACAATATAGGAGTTAAAAATGATCCTGAGATATTTTTATAAGTTATGAGTTATAATGAATCACAATTATGGTACAATACCATGAAAGAAGAGATGAGTTCCATGAGTAGCAATAGAGTCTGGAATCTTGTTGAATTGCCTAAAGGGGCGAAAGCCATAGAGTGTAAATAGATCTTTAAAATAAAGAAAGACTCATTAGGCAATATCGAAAGATATAAGGCAAAACTCGTTGCTAAGGGTTATACTCAAAAAGAAGGAATTGATTACAAGGAGACTTTTCTCCTGTATCTAAAAAGGACTCTCTTCGTATAATTTTGGCATTGGTTGCTCATTTTGATATAGAATTATAACAAATGGATGTGAAAACGGTATTTTTAAATGGTGATCTAGAGGAAGAAGTCCATCTATGGATTGAAACAAACATTCCATCAATGGTATTTGAAATTTGATGAAATTATCTCTTCATTCGATTTTGAAGAGAATATTTTGGATCAATGTATATACCAGAAGGTCAGTGGGAGTAAGATTTCTTTCCTTATCTTATAGGTGGATGATATTTTACTTGCATCCAATGATAAAGGGTTGTTGTATGATGTGAAATAATTTCTCTCTGATAAATTTGAAATAAAAGATATGGGTGATGCATTTTATGTCATTGACATCAAGATACATCGAGACAGACCGCGTTGTGTTCTGGGTTTGTCTCAAGAAACCTATATCAATAAAGTTTTACAGAGATTTCGGATGAAAGATTATTCACCAAGTGTAGCACCCATTGTGAAGGGTGATAGGCTCAATTTGAGCCAATCTCCGAAAAATAATTTGGAACGGGAACGATCAAAAATATTCCGTATGCTTCCATTGTTGAAAGTTTGATATATGCTCAGGTATGTACAAGACCTGAGATAGCATTTGCAGTTGGAATGTTGGAAAGATTTTAGAGTAATCCAGGTATCGAACAATGGAAAGCTGCCAAGAAAGTCATGAGATATCTTCAAGGTATCAAAGATTACATGTTTACATATAGATGGACTGACAATTTAGAAGTATTGGGGTACTCCGATTCAGACTTCGCTGGATGTGTTAATTCACATAAATCAACATTCGGTTATATATTTTTGTTTGCCGGTGGAATTGTATCCTGGCGGAGTGCAAAGCAAACTTTGATTGCTACTTTCACTATAGAAGTCAAGTTCGTTGCTTGTTTCGAGATTATAAAGTATGGTGTATGGATGAGAAATTTCATATCTAGGCTTAGAGTAGTTGATTCCATCTCAAGGCAATTGAAGATAGTTTACGATAATTTAACTACTATTTTTCTGGTTAAAAATAATAAAAGTAGTAGTCGAAGTAAATACATCGATATTCAATTTTTAGCCATAAAGGAGCGCATTAAAGGAAAGGAAATTGCTATTGAGCATATCAGTACTGAATTGATGATCGCTGATCTTTTGACAAAAGGCATGCCACCATTGAGATTCAAGGATCTTGTAACTAAAATGGGATTGAATTCCATTTTATAATTTTTATTGTATGGACAATGATATTGTAAATTTCTATTTTATTATTGTGATATTTCTCAAAATTGTGTATATATTGATTGATTTGAGAATATCATTAATTGTTAAACAAAAAATAAACATAAGGTTTATTCATAAAGTAAAGTTACCGGATACAAATTGACTTGAGAAATGTAATATATTATAATACATGGAAGATATTACTCATTATTAGAGGACTTATCGCCATGATTTATATATTTATTTCTTAAGTTTGAGAATTGATGAGTTTGGTTATCACATCAAGTAAATCATGAACCAAGTGAGAGAATATATGCTTCAGCATCCGGCCCATTAGCTGAGTCCAGCCCGTTAGCCGAGCGAGCTGCCAAGCAAAGCTGTGAAGTCGGCTTAATCAAGCCGTTTTCGAGCCGAATTCGAGCCGTAGAATGGTTTCATTTCGTTTCATCTTCCTCGACTGATTCATCACCATTTGCTATTTAACTCAGTTAATTGCTGAAATATTAGTGGTCCATTTAGTATGATAACTCTCCCATTAACTCAATTATCAATTCTCAGCTGGTTTGAGTTCGAAACGCATTGTTCAGGTGAATGATGGTTTCGCCTATAAATTGAACCTTTTGGCTTTATCCCTAGCACCCAACTCAAACATTACACCATCTAAAGGAGTGAAGGAGTGTCCAGAAGTTTGAAACCGGTCCGAATCTTACGTTCAAAAATAGAGCACGTAAATGGCGAGAGGTATAAAAGTCGATTCAATATTCCGCTTTAGTGGTTGTTTGAGTTATATAATTTACTTACAACCGAATCATAGCATCTCGCAGTAACGGAGGAAAGGAATCAGGGAATTGTGCCATCGCATCTGCTGAGCCCACTCCCGAAGAACACAAAACGGGCAAAGGAGATGGAGGAGATAAAAGGGAATGAGCAAGCAGGGCACCCAGGAGGCCGGTTAAGCCAATAATGATTTCATAATTGGGATTATTTTTTTGAATAACTAACAATATTCATGGAAGGAGGAGTGATTATGGTGTTTTTTATTTTAGTGTGAGGCAAGGGACAACAACAATCTTTCTTATA
>JAODPA010146959.1:0-15324 GCA_025585075.1 Nepenthes mirabilis
TTAGTATATTATAATGGTATATCAAGATTTAAACCTATCATCTGCAAATGAGAAGCGCACGTTTGGCTCATTTTATAGGGTTATATATATATATGACAGTCCACCAACCGATCTTGAATAATAGCGTACGACCTTTAGTTATATGGAAACAAATATAATCCAGGTTTTGATTATCTGTTCTTTTAGTTGGTAATACTTACTGACCATTGGACCCTAAGAAAATTAGATTTTAGCATATATTGAATGTGATGTACTGCATTTTTCTAACCGAAAACCGGCATAGTTTCGACTATAAAATGACCTTCAAACTAATACAAACTTGTACGATATCCCTATACAATAAATATAGATATCCATAAATGACAATAAAGGATCCCAAAAAGTCACAACAAATTTGCAGCACAAACGTTATAACTCCGATTACAACATCCGCTTAGATAAGATGCCACTAGGTACCTAAATATCAAATCATAAAAACCTGCAAAAGTATATACGACAATCAAAATATAACGAAAATTAAATTATTTGTACATCATCAACATACAAATACATCAATACATATCCATCTAAAAAATATGCAAAATACTCTATATAGGGGTACAATATCAACAACTAAGTCAACAAAATAATCCTCTGAGTCTTCTGCCTAGCCGACTTCTAATTATCTACTCCATCTCATCAGGTATAAGCTTGTACACATTTGAAGGAAAGAAAATAGTAAGGAGTGAGCCAAATACTCTGTAAGATACAATATAATCAAGGACAGTAAGCAATATATACAAAATAAAGTAGATGAAGGATATAGGAGTATAATATAAATGTATAGACATGAAATATGAACAAATATATTTTCAAAACACATTTATCTTTTCCATTTTACTTCTAATTCTTTTAGATTTTGAAATATACAGAAACTTTTTCATTTTTATGAACCAGAACCAGTAGGCCTTATTAGCTAACGGAGTAGCCAAACGAAGAATAGAATGTGTATACATCCACACATTCTAAGGCGCTACCCATTATACCTTAAACTTTAATGTCCCGTGGCAAACGGTATACCTTTCATTCGATATATAGGGCCTGATAACAGATAATCATTTTTCTCGTGAGTTCTAGTCTTTACATGCCTTTAATTACAAGTATAAATCAATATAAAGCTTGGAGTATTTAAGAAATTCTTACCACAATAAACCGAATATAACTTTAGAGCTTTTGGATAATAAATCCCTTCACAAATGCATACAAAATAATTTTTGAAACTCACACAAGATAACATATATGTGAATAAATATTACTATTCACGTCCAACAATATTTTCGAAATACATAAAATAACATATACAAAATATGTGTAAATAAATACCAAATAATCAAAGTACCTACGTCCATGAAGCCAGAGTTTTATGTTTCTAAGACTAAATCATGTATAAATCTTAATTAAATTGGTTAAACACCAAGGGGGCGCGGGTTAGGGTTTCCATGTGCGGAATACCCCACAAATTTTACAAATCAGATATGAAATTGATATATATACATGCTCAAGATATGGGTTCCATAAAATATAAACTGAAACGGGTATCAAAATGAGGATATCCGAAGAGAACGAAACAAAAGGTGCAAAGAGGAAAAGAAAATGATATGGGTGCACTTACCTCGACTCGATCTACCACTTCTCTAACTAGCTCTAAGTTGGAATCAGACTTAGAAACCTTGAACTCTCCTTCTCTCTCTTCTCTTTCGTGTTCTCTCTCTCTCATCTCTCGTTGGAAGCCAAAAAATGTCACAGAACAAAACCTTCTATGTTTTATAACGAAGGCTGGCACTTGAGCGCCAACCCGGTGCGCAACAGGTGCGTTGCTTTTAGTTCCAGCACTTACCGTGGGAGCTTGAGCACCCGATAGGTGCGGGTTCCCTGGATTGGGTGCTCACAGTGCCTCCTCGGGTGCCCGGTGGGCGTCCCCGCCACTACCACCTACCGCATCTGAAAGCTAATTTTTTCATATGAGTTAAGTCTAATCTTAATTATATTATCTTAATGACTTCTAATTACGATATTATGGAAATTAGAACCTCACAACTCTCCCCACTTAAAAAATTTCATCCTCGAAATTAACAAATCCTAGAAATTAAATGAATATTCATACCTCGAAATAAATGGGGATACTTGTCCCGAATCTCTTCCTTCTGTTCCCACATCGCTTCCTAATGGAAATGATTCATCCACAAAATCATCCCGAGTGGAATAGTCTTTAAGCGCAAAATCTAATAATTTCGATCTAGAATCTGAACTGGCTTTTCCAAATATGACAAATCTTCTTGGATAACAAAGGGGCCATAATCGATAACGTGAATCAGATCATGAGCATACTTCCTCAACATCGAGATATGGAAAATATTATGCACATTAGCCAAACTCGACGGCAACGCCAAATGATACACTGCTTCTCCAACTTTCTCCAAAATCTCGAAGGGTCATATAAATCGAGACTTTAACTTTTCTTTAACACTAAATCTAGAGATTCCCTTCCATGATGATACTTTAAGGAAAACAAAATCATCAACCTTAAATCTGAGCTCAGATTTCCTTTGGTTAGCATAACTCTTCTGCAGCTCTGAGCTACTTTCAACTTCTCAAAAATCACTACAATCTTTTTCAATGTCTCCCGAATCATATTGGGTTCCAAAAGTCATCTATCTCTTGTCTCCTCCCAATGAATATGAGATCGGTATTTTTTACCATATAACACCTTAAAAGAAGTCATGCCAATACTCGTTTGGAAACTATTGTTGTATGCAAATTCAGCCAATGCTAAGTGATCGTCCCAATTTTCCTTCAACTCCATCACCGAAGCTCTAAGCATATCCTCTAATATCGGGATAATTCGCTCAGATTGGTCATTTGTTTAAGGGTGATATGCAGTGCCAAACTTTAAGTTCGTTCTCAATTCTCAATGCAAACTCTCCCAAAATTTAGAGCCGAAATGTGGATCACGATCGAACATAATAGATGTTGGCACACCGTATACTCTAATAATCTCATTGATATACAACTACGCCAAGTGATCACGAGAGTATGTTGTCTAAATGGCTAAGAAATGAGCCGATTTCCTTAGCCAATCCACAATGATCCAAATTACATCATAATTCTTTGGGGTCCTAAGCAAGCCCATAACAAAATTCATAGAAATATCCTCTTAGTTTCAACTCGGAATGGGTAAGGGTTATAATAAACCCAATGGCTTTCTCCTCTTAGTTTTCAACAGCTGACAAACGAGGCATCTACTAACAAAAGCGATGATCTCTCTCCACATATTCCTTCACCAGAACATCTTCTTTAGGTCCTAGTACATCTTATTCATTCCAGAGTGGATAGTGTACCTAGTTTGATGAGCCTCCTTCGTGATTTCTTCTTTCAACTCCTTATCATCAAACACACATAAATGATCTTGGAATTGCAAAACTCCATCTACACGAACATTGAAATCCATCCGAGAATCTCGACCAAGGTCTCCAACAATATCTATCAAGAATGGATCACTCGCTTGCCCTTCCTTAATCATTTGAAGGATTTCAGGCTGTACTTACAAAAAGGACAACATCATCCTATTCCCTTTGACATATCACTGGACATTACAAAATTTCAAACAATTAAACATCTCCATCTGTTTAATCTGCAGTCTTGTGACAAAACTAATCCGGCGATTAAGAGCATCCGCAATCACATTGGCTTTCCCCGGTTGATAGAGGATCTTATAATCATAGTCCTTAAGGAACTCGATCTATCTCCGCTGCCTCATATTTAGCTCTTTCTATAAAAATAAATACTTGAGACTCTTATGATCGGAGTACACCAAAAATTTTTCACCGCATAGATAATGCTTCCAAATCTTCAATGCGAACACTACAATAGCTAACTCCAAATCATGGGTCGAGTAATTCTTCTCATGAACCTTCAACTGCCAAGATCTATAAATTACCATCTTTCCATTCTGCATCAAAACACATCCAAGACCAACATTGGAAGCAACACAATACACCTCAAAGCCACCAAAACCATCGGGAATAGTCAAAATTGGTGCCAAAGTCAAATGATCCTTTAACTATTGAAAGCTCCGATCGCACTCTTCAGTCCATTCAAAACTCACCTCCTTCTTCGTCAATTGGGTAAGCGGCAAAAAAATATGAGAAAAGTTCTCTACAAATCAACGATAATATTGGGCCATACCCAAGAAACTACGGACCTCCATCACCGTCGTTGGTCAACTCCAACTGATAACAACTTCAATCTTCTTCGGGTCTACCGAGAGACCTCTATTAGAAATGACATGGCCTAAAAATACAATCTCATCAAGCCAAAACTTGCACTTCTTCAGTTTCTCAAATAACTTATACTCCATAAGGGTCTAAAGCACGATCCTTAAATACTTCTCGTGCTCAACACCACTATTCGAATAGATCAAAATATCGTCAATGAAAACTATAATAAATTTATCCAAATAGTGCTAAAAAATCTGATTCATCAAATTCATAAACACCGCAAGAGCATTCGTCAATTCAAACGGTATCACAAGAAACTCATGATGACCATACCTCATCTGAAATGCCATTTTTGCCACATCTTTTTACTTAATTTAAAGTTGATGATATCCCGATTGAAGATCAATCTTGGAGAACACACGGATCCTTTGCAATTGATCAAAGAGATCATCAATCCGCGGCAATGGTTACTTATTCTTGATTGTGATTTTATTTAATTCATGATAGTTTATGCAAAATCACAAAGTCCTATCCTTCTTCTTCACAAATAGGATCGGAGTACCCCACGGTGAAACACTGGGTTTAATAAAATCCAAATCTAGCAAGTCTTGCAATTGCTACTTCATTCTTTCAACTCCGCAGGAGCGATACGATAGGGTGTCTTTGAGATAGGTGCCGATCCAGGCTTGAGATCAATTCCTAACTCAATCTCTCGGTGTGGCGGTAGATCAAATAACTTATCAGGAAACACATCCTCAAACTTGCACACTAATAGAATCTCCTTCGTTGATAATTCACGGCTGTCTACCACATTGGCATAAGCCAAATAAGCTTCACACCCACTACGCAATAAATGATAAGCTTGTAGAGTCGAAATAAAACTAGACGACTCCATCCACTGAATTCCTTGAATATGAAAGGGCTTACATTCCGAAATTGTAAAATCTACCATCTTATGAAAACAATCAATATTCACATGATTCATTGACAATTAATCCATACCTAAAATTACATTAAAATCATATATCTATAATAGAATCAAATTAACAACTAAGGGCAATCTATTCACCTCAACAAAACATCCAGGGTATGAAACATCAGTAACAATAGAAGATCCTGTGGGCATCGACATAACCAAAGAATAATCAAGAATCATTGGATGAGATACTAAATGAGAAGCAAAACGAGACAAAACAAAGGAATGGATAGATCCAGAATTAAAAAGCAAGTAGCAGAAGTTCCACAAATAGGAAGAATACCTTCCACTATAGTATCAGATGTTTTAGCTTCACTAACAGTTACAGCAAACGCCATCCCATGAACAGCAAGCTTAGGGGTAAGGGCTTTCTTTGGGTGAGGATAATCTTTAATCTTGTATCCAGACTGCTCACAATTGAAATATACACCCAACGCCTTATAGCAAGGCCTATCACCATGAAACTTCCCGCAATGTTGACACAAATTGGTAAGAGCTTGCTTAGTCGGTGTAGAAGGACTGGCCTTTTTTCCTTGATCTACTTGTTTCACTCTCTTCGGCGGTCTCTCCAAACCCACACTAGAGCTTGTACTGGCGCCACTTCTGCTTGACATCCTCTTCTTGAAGTATTCCTTCTTCTCAAACTTCTTCTCGTGGATCAAAGCACGATCCAAAACTTCCCCGTAGGTCGTCAACTTGAGGGTCGCCAACTACTTGTCAATGTCATCCCTCAAACTTTACAGAAATTTCCTTACTTTTATCTCCTCGTCTTCCACCATGTGTGGAGTATACTGAGCTAACTATGTAAACGTTGCTTTTATACTCGGTCACCATCCTATTGCCTTGCCTCAACCGAATGAATTCCTCCTTCTGCTTTCGGAGGCTGGACGAGAGGTATTTCTCCATGAACGCATCCTCAAACATGAGTCAAGTGGTATCGCTCTTCGGCACACCTAAAGCCCTCTTCTTCATTTCCCACCAATAGTGTGCATCACCCTCCAACTGATAAGAGGCAAATAATACCTACTCCTCCTTAGGACAACGGATGACAACAATCACCTTCTTTAACCTCTGAAACCATGTGTCTACCTTAATTGGGTCTGGCTCCCCCATAAACTCAGGAATTCTCTCCTAAACTAATCGATCATATGCAGAGTGTCTAGGATTAGTAGGAATCGGGGCTGGAGTAGGAATAGGCATTGAAGCAGGAACAGGCATTGGAGCGAGATTTCTCTGCCCCATATTCTCAATCATGTCGGTCATTCTACCTAACGAATTCTGATACTTCGCTTCTCTATCATGTGGCTGACCACCTCTATGCATCGTCCTTTGTCTAGGCGGCATGATTAGCTACTGATATCTATTTTGAAACAAGAATGATACGGGTTAGATTACAGGTTGGACGCTAACTAAAATAAAACAATCTACGCAATTAAACATAGTTGACGGTCTAAGTAGGGCAAACTAGGATAACTAAAACTATCCGATCTAGTTTAATCATCCTATACTTATATCTATTTATTCTATTTAGCCTATACTATCCTTGGCCTCCACATAAAATTCAAATCAAGCTTACGGCATTTCATCTCTGATACCAACTGTGATGTACCACATTTTTCTAACAGAAAATCAGTATAATTTTGGCTATAAAATGATCATCAAACTAATACAAACGTGTACAATAAATGTATATGTCCACAAATAACAACACAGGATCAAAAAATGGCATAATAAATTTGTGGCACCAACGTTATAACTCCGGTTATAACGTCGGCTCAAATAAGATGCCACTAGGTACCTAAATATCAAACCATAAAAACCTATGGAAGCATATATAAATTTAAAATATAGCAAAAACTAAACTATTTATACATCATTAACACACAATTACATCAATACATATCTATCTCAAAAATATCTAAAATACTCTACACAAGGGTACAAAATATCAACAACTATGTTCACAAAATAATTCTCCGAGTCTTCTACCTAACCGACTTCTAATCCTCTACTCTGTCTCATTAGGTATAAGCTCATACTCATTTAAAGGAAAGAAAACAGTAATGAGTGAGCATAATGCTCAACAAAACATAATATAATTAATGACAGTAAGTAATATAGTCAAAATAAAGTAGAGAAAGGATGTAGGAGTATAATATAAATGTATAAACATGAAACATGAATAAATACATTTTTAGAAGATATTTATCTTTTTCATTTTACTTCTGATTTCTTTAGGTTCTAAAACATGCAGAAATTTCTTCATCTTTGTGGATTAAGGCCAATAGCCCTTATTAGCTAACGAAATAGCCAAACGAGGAATGTAATGTGTATGTATCCACACATTCTAAGGTGCTAACCACAATACCTCAAACTTTAACGTTTCTTGGCGAACGGTATACCTTTCATCTGATATACAGGGCCAGATAACAAATATGCCACCACAGCATCTCCCGTGACCCAGGAGCATTCCTTAGTCTACCACTATAATATTTTAAGACACATTAGAAAATACTATCATCTGAATATAAATTCTTGGTCCAGATTTATAATTACTTATTCTTAAGGGAAGATTCTATCATAAACTTATACAAAGTTCTTACCTTTTAGAGAACAAATCATCAAATATAACAAATTACGGAGTTTTTTTCAAATACTTTTTATAACTTACATAATTCTTTGATACGGATACAGATAATTATTTTCTCAAAAGTCTAGTCTTTACATACCTTTAATTATATGCATAAATCAACATAAAATTTGGAGTATTTAAGAAATTTTTACCATAATGAGCTGAACATAATTTTAGAGCTTTCGAACAATAAATCCCTTCACAAATGTATACAACATAATTTTCGGAGCCCACACACAATAACATATATAACATACATGTGAATAAATATTACTATTCACATCCAATAATATTTTTAAAACACGTAAAATAACGTATACAAAATATATGTGAATAAATACTAAGCAATCAAAGTATCCACATCCATGAAGCTAGAGTTTCACGTTTCTAAGGCCAAATCATTCATAAATTTCAATTAAATCGATTAAACACCAAGGGGGCGTAGGTTAGGATTTTCATGTGCGAAATACCGTACAAATCCTACAAATCAACATGAAATCGATCTATATACATGCTCAAGACATGAGTTTCATAAAATGTGAACTTAAATGGCTATTGGAATGATGATACTCGAAGAGAACAGAATAAAAAGTTCAAAGAGGAAAAGAAAAGTATATGGGTGTATTTACCTCAACCTGATCTACCACTTCTCTAACTAGTTCTAAGTTGGAGTCAGACTGGGGAACCTGGATCTCTTCCTTCTCTCTCTTCTCCTTCGTATTCTCTCGCCTCTCTCATTGGAAGCCAAAAAATGTCACAGAACAAAACCCTCCTGCATTTTATAATGCAGGCTGGCGCTCGAGTGCTAGCTCGGTGCATAGTAGGTGCATCGCTTTTGGTTCGAGCGCCTGCCATGGGTGCTCGAGGGCCCGGTAGGCACAAGTCCCCTGGATTGGGCACCTAGTGGGTGTCCCCCGCCGCTGCCACTTACCGCATCCGAAATTCAATTTTTTCACATGAGTTAAGCCTAATCTTTATTATATTATCATAATTTCTCTTAATTATGATATTATAAAAATCGAAACCTCACATTGATGATAAAGATTTGAATAAGAACATGATAAAAAAATTTAAAAATGTTTAATCTAAATTTCCTGTATGAGTATCAAGAAAATTTCATGTAATTATATCAAATCATCTTCTATTGTCCTTCCAGTATATTTTAAATGCAAATTACTTATGATCTTTTGTTAAATTAAATGCCTTACTGAGTATTTGACTCACTCGCTGTTACTATTTTACTAATCCATTTCAGATGAGAGGCTCAAATACTTGTTGGAAGATCAGGATTGAGAAGGAAAGTTGTTCGAAGAGTTTAAATTAAAAGTATAGAATGTTTAATATTGTATTTCAGTTTTTAAACAATATTTAATATGTTTATATTGTTGGATATTAGTTTGTGTTATTTTTGGGGTGAATGATAAGGTTTTTAGTGTTATGTCAATGTAGTTTAAGCTGATTGTGGTTTATATTTTTTGGATGATGGCTGTCCAGCAAAAGGCAGCAAGAGTTTACATTTCGGTTAATATGTTATTGTGGTCTTATGATCATTTCGGGATGTCGGCTGTCCGATGATTAGTTATCGATTATCAAGATAAGTTAATGGTTTATGTTTTTACAAATTTGTATACTCTGATTAATGATGACATGCACTACTCCTTATGTAAGATAGGACGTCACGTTTAGGGTGGTATTAGAGCAATATAATGATGTGACACATTTAAATCATATGTACGATTTATATTATATTATTGTGCCGGGTTGAGGTATTGACATGAATTTTACGTCTAAATGTTAATTAGATGGTAATTTAATTAATTAATAATAATTAGTTAATTGTTAATGATGCGATTGAGATTTGGATCTCGACAGACTAAAGTGGTACTAGAAAAGTCATAAGGAGATGCCTTAATTGGTTTAAGGATTGAATTTGATTAATTTCACTTTGAGGTTCTAATCTAATTAATTATTTTATGATAGGATTGAATGTGTCCGCCGAACAAAGAGGAAACATTGGACGCAACTTTCACCATGACTAGGAGGAGTACTTAGCCATAATGGTGAGAATGACGGATGTAATGGAAACTATAAACAAAACAACCTGGAGCCAATCTCGAAAAATCTAGAGACAATGGTGTATGATTGTTTCACCAATGAAGGGGTGCTTAAATTTATAAGTAATCTAGACCCTACCGAGGCTAAAATATGGATCTAGATAATTGAAAAAGTTTTTGCTGTGATGAGATGTCTAGAGGAGGACAAGGTGATGCTCATCTCTTACAAGTTAGAGAGTGAGGCGGACTATTAGTGGTCCATGAAGAAAGAGCTATGGGCTTGGAGAATGAAGAGATCTCATTGGATATGTTCGTGGAGACTTTTATAGACAAGTATTTCTTGATTAGTCTAAGGAAATAGAAAGAAGATGAATTTGCTCGTTTGAGATAAGAGAACTAGATCCTGGAAGAATATGGCATCAAATTTACGGAGCTGTCCCGTTATATTCCTCACATGGTTCACGACGAGGAAAGAAAGATGAGAAAATTCTTACAACGTTTGAATGATGCAATTTGGAAGTAATTGGTTACCTTGAAGTTAAGAATTTATGGAGATGTACTAGATCGAGCTCTCTTATTTGAACAAGAGTTGGAAATAGAGAAGATCTTTGAGAAGAAGACTTCAAGCTGTGGAGGCCAAGGATCCGATCAAAGTTCAGGGTTAGGAGGGTCCCACAAGAGATCAAAATTGACAGAGAAAAGAAAGAAGAGTGTTAAACTTTAGGGTGTATTAGGCCCGCAACAACCAAAGCTTATATGCCCACATTGTGGTAAATCTCATGGAGGGGGGCTGTGCTACAAGATTCTAGGAACTTGCTTCAATTATGGCCAGCCTAGCCATATGATCAAAGATTACCCTCATCCTTTGAGGCAGATGGTGAGGAAGCCAAGTGCTTCGGAATGAGCTTTTGTAGTGACAGCACAAGAAGCGGATGCGTTGCTCATAGTGGCGGAAGGTAAACTTATAATTTTTAATACTTTAACTCATATACTGTTGGATTCAGGGTCTACAAATTCATTTGTGTCACCAAAGTTTGTTCAATATTTGATGTCACCCTAGGGATTATGGATTTTGTATTAATTGTGTCAACACTTGAGGGGTCATCTTTGATCACAGATATTGTGTACCTTAGGCGTGTTATTTGGGTCAATGGGTTGGAGTTAGTTATGGATTTAATTTTTTAGACATGTATGATTTTAATGTAATCTTAGGTATGGATTGATTAACGAGTTATTATGTAAGCACCGATTATTTCTATAAGATGGTCTATTTTATAAGCTTGGGATGTGAATCATTTTATTTTCAAGGACTAATGTATAAACAATCCCCACATATGATTTCGGCTTTGCATGCTCATCATTTGATGGAAATTGAATGTCAAACCTATTTGATTTATGCGAACACAATTGGGAGCCATAGTGTCTGACAAAGGATATATTGGTGGTATGTGAGTTTGAGGACATTTTTTAAATGATTTATCAGAACTACTACCAAATTGAAAAATCAAATTTGAGATTGAGATCATGCTTGGAGCGGCACTGATATCAGATACCCCTTATAGAATGGCACTATTGGAACTTAAGGAATTGAAACAACAATTATAAGAGTTGGTAGAGAAAGATTTTATCTGGCTAAGTGTGTCTCAGTAGAATGCCCCGGTGTTGCTTGTGAAGAAGAATAATAGGTTTATGCAACTGTGCATTAATTATTGAAAGTTGAATAAAATCACTATCAAGAATAAGTATCCATTGCCAAGAATTGATGACTTATTTGATCAATTGTAAGGGGTTCAAGTATTTTTAAGAATTGATCTTCATTTAGGTTACCATCAATTGAGTATTAAAGGAAAATGCAGCGAAGACAGCTTTTCGAATAAGGTATGAGTATTATGAGTTTTTATTTATACCATTTGGATTGACTAATACCCCTACAACTTTCGTAAATTTGATAAATTGGGTGTTCCAACCTTATCTCAATAAATTTATGGTGGTGTTTATTGATGGCATTCTAATTACTTAAGGAGCTATGATGAGCACAAGATGTATTAGAGGATTGTACTCCACACGCTTTTGGAAAATAGTTTATACACTTAATTAAAGAAGTGCGAGTTTTGGCTTGAAGAAGTTGTTTTTAGGTCATGTCATTTTCAAATGAGGTGTTTCAGATGATCCAAAGAAGATTAAAGTCGTAATTAATTGGAGTCAATGAATAACGCTAACTGAAGTCAGGAGCTTCTTGGGAATGACAGGCTACTTCCAAATGTTTGTGGAGAATTTTTTCAAAATTACCATGCCATTAACTTGACTGATGTGGAAGGAAGCCAAATTTGAATGTACAAAGGAATGTGAAAGAAGTTTCCTAGAGTTGAAGGATTGTTTAATAACTGCCCCCATTTTGACGATTCTCAAAGGATCTGGAGGATTTGTGATTTATTGTGAAGCATTAAATGCCAAATTAGGCTGTGTTTTGATGTAATTTGAAAAAGTGATCGCTTATGAGTCGAGGCAATTGAAAACACGAGAAAGAAATTACCCAACACATGATTTGAAATTGGCAACAGTGATTTTTACTTTAAAGACTTGGAGGCATATATGGTGAGAAATTCTTAGTACACTCGGATCACAAAAGTATCAAGTATCTATTCTTCCAAATGGAGCTAAATATGAGGCAAAGGAGATGAATGGATTTTCTAAATGATTATAATTGTGAGATTCAATATAAACTTGAAATGACAATGTTGTGGTGGATTCTTTTAGTTGCCAGACAACGAGTTTTGCAGTTCACTTGAGGGTTAAAGAGATAGAGATGTTAGAGTGTATGAGGCAATGTGATATAAAAAGACACTCCCAAGACAATCGGATGACATTCTCCTCTTTTCAAGTATAGCCAAAAAAAATTTTTAAAAATCAAAGGAACACAAATGGATAATCCATTGTTAGTGGACATTATCGGAGATATGAACCAAGATTCTAGAGCAGATTTCAGCATAAGAGTCGATGAAGTTTTGAGGTTTCAAGAACGAATATGTTACTGGATATTAGAAAATTGAATGAGAAAATTATGAATGAAATTCATCGATCGAAGCACACTATTTAATCGAGTATTAACAAAATGTACCAAGATTTAAAGAAGATATTTTAATGACGGAATATGAAGAGAGATATTATGATTTAAGTGGGAAGATGTTTGATTCGTTAACAGTTGAAGGCCGAGTACAAGAAACTACTCAACTTATTGCAGTCTATGTTGACTCCTAGTTGGAAATGGGAAGATATAATGATGGATTTTATGATGGGATTACTAAGGATGCTGTGGAACCATGATGCCATTTGGGTGATTGTTGATCGACTCGCTAGGTTAGCTCCTTTCATAGCCATGTAGATGACAATTTTTAGAGATCGGTCAGTAAGATTGCATATTAATGAGGTGGTTAGATTTCACGGTGTACTAGCTTCAATTGTTTATGATTGAGACCCAAGGTTTATTTCTAAATTTTAGGAGAGTTTGCATCATAAATTAAAAACAAATTTGAAATTCTGTACAATTTATCATCTTCAAACGGATGGCCAATTGGAGTGAATAATTCAAATTTTACATAAGTTGCTAAGAGTTTCAATTCTAGAGATGAAAGGTAATTGGGATAATTATTTGGCATTTGATAAATTTGCGAATAATTATAGCTATCAGGCAAATATCAGTATGGCCTCGTTCGAGGCTTTGCATAGGAGAAAATGTCATTACCTAATTCATTGGGAAGAGACCGATGATTGAAGACTTTGGGATTAGAGGTCATTCAAGAGACATTTGATGAAATCCATTTGATTCATAAAAGGTTAAAAGTTATACAAAGTCGGCAAAAGAATTATGTTGATCAGAGGAGATCAGAGTTGAGTTTTGATGTTGGAGATTATGTATTTCTAAAGATATCTCCATCGAAAGGAATCTCAAGATTTGGAATCAAAGAAAAATTAAAATCGAGGTTCATTGGACTGTTTAAAATTCTAAAGAAAGTTGATGAAGTGGTCTACAAATTAGCTCTATCTTTAAATTTAGAAGATGTGTACAATGCATCCACGTATTGATATCATAGAATTATGTGTATGATTTTATACACATTATTGAATACGAACCGTTGATGATAAATAAAGACTTAATATATATTGAGGAATAGGTTTAGATTTTGAGTAGAAGAGATCGAGTGTTTCGGACGATTATAATTCCATTGGTGAAGGCTGAACTATTTATTTGAAGAGACAACATAGAAAAGAGAAGATGAGATCTAGAAGAAGTACCCGCATTCTGCCCATTAAATTTCTTACGTGGAATGGAAAACCTTTCAATGTTGGTGACATCAAATTATAACTTTCATATATCGAAAAAAAATTTTTTTTGATACCACATGTTGATATTTACTTGGAACAAAAACAAACACACATTTGAGATAGTGGAAATGAACTCCCGACTTCATTGACAATTATTAGCCACCAAATACCATGAGAATATAATAAGTAAAATTATAAAATCAGATACACACAAGTTGTATAGTAATATTTAATGTAAAATCTTTTTTAACCAAGAAAAAGTTATGGGATAAATTCTAAACAAATTTACTATCAAAATGTCTAGTTATAGATATAATTCTTTTTGAGATCCCTTCATAATAAGCTATATGGATAACTAGTTGAAAATAATCATAATACTCCTAATAATCCACTAGAAAAAATATAATAAGAAAACCAGCAATTAAATAGTAATATGTCTTAAAAATAATGTTAGAGTAATATATCTAACATTGACGAAGAATAAAAGTCGAATTGTACCTCAATTGAATATTGAATCACTTTCTCTTCTATCGTTTATCTCTTATCTATCTTCATGAAGTACTCCTTAGTGCTAAAAATAATCTCTAATCTACCATAAAATCTGAAAATGACATTTTATATCTTGTGTGGTTGCTCAAGCTGCTAGCTCGTGGCTATCTCATAAATATCACTAGAAAATATTCAAAATCCTAACACTTAAATGGCCAACTCATAGTCCTCTCATAGATAACTATTGAAAATTCTCTGTAACCTAGGGCTTAAGCTGTAAGTTCATGGCCTTCTCATAGAACTTCTTATGAACAATTTTGCTCATGTGATTATTGCATACCCTTCCGTAAGCAGCATCACTTGAGTGAGCCTCACACAAATGTGACACAACCCTCAAGATGACCATCCATTAGTTGTGTAACTTACAAGGGAATAATCTAAAATTTAATACAAAACCATAAATAATGTATTATGTCGCAACTTATACATTGATTCCAAGTACAAAACAATTTAAAGGCATTCTAATAAACTCTCTGAGAATAACACCTATCAACCTCGCCACCAAATAATCTCAAACTTGCTAATTTAAAATAT